>LBNU01039310.1:18707-106608 GCA_014162995.1 Artemisia annua
TTTTTTTTTTTTTTTTTTTTTTTTTTTTTTTTTTTTTTTTTTTTTTTTTTTTTTTTTTTTTTTTTTTTTTTTTTTTTTTTTGGGAAATTACATTAGTAAAAGTTGTCATACATTTCTTTGAAATTTTGCTCTCCATTAAGACCATAAGACTGGGACACCAACACCACAACAATTCCATTCATCGTACATCCTCCATATATCTTGTAACTTCAGATGTCCATTTCTTGATTCATGGTTCGTTTCAACTTCAGTAATGTTGTTCTGAAAAGTTGTATATTTTTACGAGAGAAAAATAGAGACGTCTTACTTGATCGACAATAGGAGTCACTACTTGAAAAATGTTTTGAGTTTTGAATAATCTTCTATGAAAGAGCACGATGAAGAAATTGTATACATGCTATTTGAGTTTATCTTCAATCAAATAATACATATGCAATATATAAACGTTGAAACAGAGAATACTACGAGTATTACATAAATTGTATACTTGTTATTCCTTAAATTAATTTGAAAGCCAACTCTTGAATAAGTAACCGTAGCCCATTATTTGAACCATGTGTTTGAAAACCCATAGTTACCTACTCCCTCCGTTCTAAAAAAAATGTTCATCTTACTATTTAGACGAAAATACACTGTTGGTCCCTAAACTTTCCAGAAAACATTGCCATGGACCCCAAGTTTGCAAAAATCATCGCCATGCGTTCAAAACTCAAGTTTTGAGGCCAAATGCGTCCCTTGACCCATTTTCCGTTAGTCAACACCGTTATTTGTTGTTTTCTTTTGTTTTTAGTGAAGGGCATAACGGTCATTTCATATATTTGGATTATTACTCATATAAATCTCCTCCTCTACTCTTCTTCTTCCACTTTTGGTTACCAAACCATCACAAAAACACACACACACACACAGTTGTAACAGGGAGCCTGAGAAGAATTTTGAGTTCTAAATACTTTATGCTTCACAAGATTTCCTTGAGAATCCAGGTGCATACTAGTCATACGCCCGATCAGGAACTTAAGGTCAATGATAAAGTGTTAGTGTGGAAGCCAAATTAAGTAATGAAATGTGAAATGTGCAATGTGGAGTGCCATGTGGTTGTATACTTCATTTCACAAGAGAGAAATGCAAGGATTTTCAAGAAGACTAAAAGGAATGGAGGAACACCACTGAGAACAATTAAAGACACCATTAATCTAAAAATGGTGAGCTATAAGGTAAAAGAAACAATTGTTGTTAAGCATGTTTAAGAGGAAATTGATAGATAAAAGTGGAAATTATTTGAGGGATTTTCATCAAGAAAGATTATTGGTTTTTGGATAATGTGGTTAATGGATGGGGCAACTAACTATGAAGTTATGGGTTAAACATTGTAGTTTTAAGGAAATGTAGTTACCATAAGGTAGTTTTCTATTATGGGTGAAAAATGGTTAGTTTGGAGACCAACTCTGTGATCTCAAATATGTACGAGGCCTTTTCTGAGTTGACTTGTGTAGATGCACATTCCTAACCCCATTGTGTTAAACAACCTTGTGACTTCAATTGTGCGAGAAATAGAGTTATATGCACAATGGTGATACAAGTATGTTTGGCACATTGGGGAAATGTAGTCATCTACTTAGGATATCCTTGGAAAATTGTTGAATCAGGTCAAAAAGAGAGATCTAATTCAAAGTTCTCTTACGTTTTTAGTAGTTAGTTACTGAATATACCGGAATGTATTCTTTTTTTATTCATTTGCTGCAAAATGGGTGGTTTGGGGACATGTCCAAACTCATCAAATAGTTAGCAGTTTATGCTTGTATATTATTCACCTTTGCAAATGATTCTCTGGTTCGAGTCTTTACATTTATGAAAATCAGTCCTCCTAGCCAGGGGCGGAACTATGTAGGGGTAGGGGAGGGTCCCGGCCCCCTAAAATTTGCGGCACCTAGTGTAAATATTATAGGTTTTAGGGGTAATTTAGTTGAGTTACAAACAAATCTCCGATTCGGCCATCCCAAAATAAATTCGACCCCCCCCCCCAAAAAAACAAATGTTCAAGTTCCTCCACTGCTCCTAGCAGTGTTACAATAAATCAACCCATAAAACTTATATTGCAGTAGATGTCATATCTACTACCTTCACTTGTTTCGACTACTACATGAAATTCACCGGGTATACATAAAAGGGTGCCAGCAAATAGAAATATAACTATCTAGAATATCGTAGCGCATCAAACTTTAGTGAGAGATAAAAACCATAAATCGCATCATAGCCAAATTGTAGCATTTTGTAACAAAATTTGATTCAAATGCAAGTTCAAACTTAACGAAACAAAGTACTCTGCGAATAAAACTAACAGTAATAATAACCATACTTCGCAAAATAAATCAAAAAAGAAAACTAAGCAGTAAGCACAACAGCACCACCATTTTCCTTAATCTTCTTCTCAGCGGTCTTGGAGATCAACTTAGCCTTCACAACCATGGGGTGAGTCAAAGGCACAACTCCCTTACCCAACACCTTGAAGCAACCAAACTGGGTCACAACAACAACTAGAACCTTGTCAGCATATGACTTCTCCTTGGCGTCTTGTGGGACCATGGACCAGAGCTTGTCGGCGTTCACAATTGGGCAATGGAACTTGTTCCTGAGCATGTGGAAGTACCTTTGATAACGCTCTAAATATACATATTTATTCCCTCAATTATATATTACATATCTACTAAATTATATAGATTATTATGTTATTTGTATGGAATTGGTACTAAGCTGATTGCAGGATTGATCAAGAGAAGAAGTTAAGAATATTACTTGAAGGACCGTTAATTACAACGTTGAAAGATAAAGGAAATGACTTAGAATGAAAATACATTATTAAAGACCCAAGCACGCCGGTTTTAGGACATTGTGCCGCGTACTTTCTTGGCGGGTAAATGAGTTTGATTCAACACAAAGTACGGCGTACTTTCTATAAAGTACGGCGCACTTAGGTTGACAGTTACAAAGACAGAGTTATTGATTACATTCATTGTGAGGCCGATCATTTGCCTTCATTTATCAACCTGTGGAGTTAAACTCGAATTCATGATGTTATTTATAGAGACCTAAGTGGTCAGAAGAAAGGGGCAACACTTAGAGAAATAAAGAGAAAAGTTCCAAGGTTACTATACTAAGGTATTGGCGAACTCACACCAAGTTCACCATATCGTAGCCGAGTTCGTGTTCTAAGTTCTGTGACAGAGGCTAGGAAAGGATTCGTGTTTAGTTTTCTCTGTGAAAACCATTTGATCAATCATTTGTAACCATTGGTATAATTCTTGTTTTACTCAATTCGAATTATGAAGTTTATGTAATATGTTTTGAATGTTATGAGTTTTGTTACTGAAATTATGGAGTAGTCGAATTATGTTTGTTTGGGTGATGTAGTTATATGATTGTTTAACATGTGTACGATTACTTGCTTGTGATACTATGAATAAGTTCAATTGATGAGATGATATTTGGACCATTGTTAGTTGTTTGATGTATCTCTGTAATAGAAGTAGGTCGAAAGGGTCTATTGCTTTGATATTATTTCAAGTTGTTTGTCTATGGCAACTTGGTGTTTGCCTTGTAGAAATTGGCCAACAAAACATCTCTCGACCCAAATGTGATCTTGTTTAACGCTTAGTCTCATGTCTAACGAACTTGATTGCGAAATTGACTTGTTTATACTTCCGTTATGAACCTATCTTGTTGCGTTTGACATATTAAGAATTATAGGTCGAAAGGGGTTGTTAATATGTTGGATAGTTATATGCTTGAGTGATCACCAGTCACCTCTTGCTTATATACCTTGTTCATGATTGCAAGTTGATCTTATCTTATGTTTACTTTCATGTTTCTCAGCTTAAATAAACATACCTTAATATAATCTTGTTACACAATTTAATCAACCAAATGACTAGTCTATTGATAGTGACAATCTTTGGACTATTGCTTTTAAACACTTGTTGGCTTTGCTTTTCACCAATCCCTTGGGACGACCTTGTCTTACTTGTTTGCTAGATTACAATGAGGGTTATACTTTTACCCATGTGTTAATCAAATAAACGGATAAACTAGCACTATTAATTTAAAGCTTTATTAACACATCAACCTTATACCAACCTTACCAAAGTAACAGAGATGGTACTTGTCGAACAAGATCCTGTGGTGGTGCATTCCTCCAGCATTACAACGACATCCAGGATGCTTTCGGTGCTTTCCATTACGACCATGACCAGCACTTATGTGACCTCTCTTGTTTCCTGTTCTTCCTCAATCTGTAAAACTACAATCTTGTAGTGATTTGAATATTTTTCAGGACCGAAAACATCTCTATATGAACATACAACAAAGTAATCTAAGATGCACATCTGTTCTAAATATTGAACTAATAACGCAAATAATCATCATATGTCACTAATATCATGATAAACCGTACCAACGATGGAACTTAGAGTCGCCAGCCACGCCTCCAAACCACTATCATAATCATTTCTCCACATAACTTCAAGCCTCGTGACTACTTTCTTCGGAACCCCACGTTTCATTAGAACAACTCCCAATGATTTAAAGGTCGAATCATCAGGTTGAACACCCGATTCAATCAGCTCCTTAAATATTGTCACTGCTTCTTTGAATCTACCATCGGATGCATAGAATCCAAGAACATGATTATATCTTAATAAATCGGTCAACAGCCCTAATTCTCTCATGTTTTTTGCTATCTCAAAGGCTTCCTCAAAACTCCCAATTTTCTTGTACATACACAACATCATCGCATAAGAAAACTCAATTGCATTCCCATTTCTTTTTAACTTGTCAACATTTTCCTCTGCTGGTTTCACCATTGATGCTCGGTGTAGAGATCAATCATACAATCAGAAGGATAAATATCTAGACAACTCACTTCTAAACGTTGAAGCATATAGTATGCCTCTTCTGCATCTCTTATACACCCAACTTTCGTATAAAGCTTGATTAAAGTATTACATATAAGCATTGATCAAAACACGCTTGCCTTTCATTTCATTCACATAATGTAAAGCTTCTTCTACGTTTCCAATATCATCATAAGCGTTGTTCAAAACACCGTAAACAATCACATCAAGATTTAACCCAATTGAGCTAAAGAACCAACTTTTATTATAAAAAAAAAAAAAAAAAAAAAAAAAAAAAAAAAAAAAAAAAAAAAAAAAAAAAAAAAAAAAAAAAAAAAAAAAAAAAAAAAAAAAAAAAAAAGGAGGTTCTACTAAAATCTAATGAAACCCCATTTGAATTCAGGCAAAACCTAATTAAAAGAAACTATCTGCTAAAAAAATAAGAAAATTTACAGAAATCAAGATTTAACCCAATTTTGCCAAAGAACCAATTTTTATAAAAAACCCATAAGCTATATTAAAAACAAAGCAAACCCAAATTGAGATTAAAAAAAAAAATTGCCTATTTGGAACATTAAGTAAAATTCAAGATTTAGACCAATTGAGCAAAAGAACCCATTTTTACAAAAACCCATAAATGAAATTAAAATCTAAGCAAAACCCAGTTGAGATTATATTAAAAAAAGAAGCATACTTGAAACAGTTAAAGCATTAATACGAGGATTGCAGATGGTGTTGAGATGGTGATCAAAGCAACACCATCTGAACCCACTTCCATTGTCACTATTACTTCACCCATGGTTATTATGTGCACACAATAAAAACTATGTAATTATTGGAATAATTGTTGGAAACTCAAATGATGGATATGCAAGCATGATAACTTATATGATGTTCTATATCTCCATGAATCTAATTATGAAGTCAATTATATAAAGAAGAAGATGAAATTATCACAATATTTAAAAGAAGGAGAGGAGTATAGATTTGACCAACAAGCGTGTGTGATGTTTCGGGGAAGAAAGGTAGAAGAAACAAATGAAATGACCATTACGCCCTTAACTAAAAACAAAAAAAGACAGCAAATTTTTAGACGCATGGCGACGATTTTGCAAACTTGGGGTCCATGGCGATGTTTTCTGGAAAGTTTAGGGACAAACGGTGTATTTTTGTCTACTATTTATGTTTGTCCCAAAATAAGTGACAAGTTTTTATATACGGACAATAATTATGACTAATTTTCCTACTTTACCACTCTAATCAAAATTTGCATTAATTATTCATTTTTTATTTCTATATTAATATGAGGGTAAAAAAAGGACTTTTTAGGGTGTGTTTGTTATGCGGATTTTAGCCCAATGAAATACTTTGATAGAGTAAATTGATTGATTGGTTGATGCTTTTAGTAAAAGGTAAAGGAATCATTTTTAAAAATTCATTCCATGTCATATGGGTGACTTTTCACGATTCCCATCTGACACCCAATTGAGATATATTTCTCAGCCACATAATATCTTTTTTTTCTTTGACTTTTCTTGTCTTTTTGTTACCAATTTATCTAAGTAAAACAATTAATACTTTTAAATAAATATATAAATTAAATAATTATTAATTTTCTTTCACATATTTTTCTTTCAAACCAATCCCAAATCAAAATCCGATTCTAAACCCACTTACAAACCAAACGGGCCTTTATTAATCAAAACTAACATTAATTACACATATCATAATTTCTTCACTTTTTGTTTGTGAACTCTCTTTCTGGGGTGGATGGAGTATTAATTTTAAGTTTTCAATAGTTGCCGTAATTAGTATTAAACATTTCACTTTTTCTCCCACATTTGAACATTTTTTAACATTTCAATATTGATCATTTTTATTTTATATGTAGTATAAATATAGTAAGTTATTTTGTAAAAATTAAGGTTGTGTATCGAGAAGTACACGTCAAATGTTTGCTATCAATAAATATTGTTATGAAAAACATATATCCTAAAAAAATCATCAAAAAACTTAAACTACATCTTTCTTAGGGTAGTGGCAGTGGGAGGTTTATGGGCCAGCGGTGTGGCCAAATCGCCGGGGAACACCGCCGCCACCCCAGCGGTTTGGTCCAGCGGGTAGGTTCAGCGGGTATTTTCCCTTCGGAGGTATGGGCCGACCGTTGCAAAAATTGAGACGTTGGGGAGTACGAATTGGAACGTTGGGCACTAGAAACAAAAAAAAAATCTCCCTGTATATACTAAACTAATTCTACCCATATAAACACAAATTCATATGTACACAAACTAATTCTACAAAAAAAAATGGCTTCATCCTCTTCTTCGTCCGATTCAATATTTATTCCGGAGGATTCGTCCGAACTATGGTTATCCGGTAGTACCCTATCAACCTTTTTAGCCGTGAACGATTTAATTGAAGACACGGCAAGCTCTACCGAAACTCGAGATTCTGTAACCCGTTTTCGTGAACAAGCTTTACAAACCCTTATGATTGATTATTTTGTGGAACGACCAAAGTTTTCCGACGCTGCATTTCGTGATAGGTTTCGTATGGATAAAAGCTTGTTTTTAACAATTGTTGGTGAAGTTGAAGCGAGATTCGAATGGTTCCAAGAGGGCGTAGATGCGAGGGGAAAAAAAAGTTTCACGGCGTTACAAAAATGCACATCGGCCATTTGGCAACTCGCAACGGGTGAACCTCCGGATAGATTTGATGACTATTTAAACATGGCACGACGAACGTCAGGTTAATTTTTTTTTAAAGTTCTCGTTATTTTTTATATACTCTTGTTATTAAAGTTCTCGTTTTTTTTTTTTTTTTTTTTTTTTTTTAACATGGCATTCGTTTTTTGGTCCTCCCGGTGTAAACAACGATATCAATGTTTTGAATCAGTCTCCATTGTATCTTACGGAGCGAAATGGAACGGCGCCAAACACTTCATTTCATGTAAATGGACGGCAATTCAAACGTGGATATTATCTTACCGATGGAATCTATCCTACGTGGTCAACGTTTGTTAAAGCATATAAGTTTCCGGTTGAACCGAAGGCTATGACGTGCTCAATCGTCCTCTACGGGCTATGACGGTCGAAAAGATTCGACAAATCGTTTATACATGTATCATATTTCACAATATGATTTTGAAACCGACCAGGTGGCAATATCACCGGTTCATATAATGGATCCGCCGGTCGCGCCAGTTTATGACGATAGTGTATTAGAGGAGTTACTCGACGAACAAATCCATTATCGTCTCCAATATGATCTTACGGAGCACGTAGACGCTCAAAACTTATAATACCTCGATAACTAGTTATTTATTTATTTTTTTTAAGTATTATGTAATTTTCTATTAATTATGTTTTTTTTTTCTTCCGAGTATTATGTATTTTTTTTTAATTATTAATGAAATACTTATGTTTTTATTAAATTGTTTATTTATGAAAATAAAAAATAAAATAAAATAAAATAAGTTGGTGGGTTTGGGAGGTATGAAAAATCTATGGTTGCCATTAAAAAAGGGTTGGGAGGTATGAAAAAAGTGTAAGTGAGGTGGAATGATATTATTGGTGGATTTGGGAGGTGTGGGTTTTTTGGGAGGCATGACTGTCACCACCCTTACCGTCACAATACGCGGATGATCTATAATAAAGTAATCGAAGATTTTGATGCTACTGATAATTCAAGCATGTTTCTGTATTTTAGCGTGTTTCTGTATTTTAGACCCAAAGGTCGAAGAGGTAGGTAGCCCATGCTCAGACCGGCTCAAAAATCATCAAATCTAATTCACTACTTGCATACTCTAATGGTTGTAATGGAGTCGAGTGGATTCGATACATGGCCAAGCTCGAGTTCAACTCGATTAGAAAACTCAAGTTGGTACAACAATGACTTTTATTTTGTTAGTAAGATTGTCAGAGTTGTAATTCCTAAAGTAGCTGTACTTTTTGGGTCGTTGCGTTTAGAGGTACTGTTTTAGTGCTGATTTAATTTCGTAAATCTTCCTATTAGGATGTATGCCTTAAAAGACTTTGGCATGCTGAGTGGTATCAGATGTTAGCTGCACTCGCAGCAATCATAACAGCACTCCTAGCCATCATAACAAAATTTCAAGTAGAGCACAGAGGAACACTAATTTACATGAGCAAAACCATTATATACAACATTGAAAGATGCAGTTACTGTCATCCCCAATACAAGGCTGTAAATCGTAAGACATATAGTCATATCTGAAAATCATAAATACTTACAAACACAGTTACTCGACGAACCATTTAAAAACAACCAACCTTCTACAACCTCAACAATTCACCCCGCAAAAACCGTCACAACATGAGGCACCTTCTCATCATCAAAAGGCAAACTAACATACTCCCTCGCAAACTCCTCCGCAATCTCAATCGCCAACTCCCCATGCAACGCCTTACAATACATATACAACACAGTATCCGCAGCAATCTTATAAACCAACAACAACGTCAAAACACTCGTCCCTATCACCACCTGCACCACAAACCGCCAACTCTTCCAATCATCCACATCATCATCATCATCAAAACGCAACACATTACTCGAACACATCCACATCCAAACCCCAACCAAACCCCCAAACACCAAACCCAACCGCAACGAAACTAATCTCATCCCCTTAACCAAATACCCACTCCGCCATAACGGCGAAAACCCCCACTTCCTCTCCGTAACAACAATCACACTAGCCAAACACCAGTTCACATAAAAACACAACAAAAACACCCCTAGTGTCACACCAAACACAGTAACAATAACGATAAACGATATCGAACCATAATCAATCACAAGCCCTAGATTCTGACCTAATTCAATAAACACAATAGCAAAGAGTACAAAACTAAAACATATCAGAAACAAAAGTAACAAAGCAGCAAGTTGGGTAAAAACAAGCGGTAAAAAAGTGAAAAACAACGATTTAACCGCGGGTAAAAACTTAACAGGTCTACCGTAAAACCCATGGAACGTGCTGTAGGTGATTGTAGCTGTGGCGGATAAGAAGAAAGTGGAGATAAAAAGTGTGAAGAGGGTTATAGGGAGTGTTTGGGTGGGTAGGGAATGGGTTTGGGAATGGGTTTGGGGGAGGGTTTTGAAGAACTGAGATGAAACGATGTCGTTTTGGGAAAGGGGGATATTAAGGAGGAGAGTGGGGGAGATGATGAGGGTGAAGGAGAGGGGGAGGATGAAGAGGACTGATAAGGCTAAGAAGTGGCGGGAGTGTGCGTTGACTATTTGTGTTGACTGGGTTAGGATGCCGTGGAGGTTCAGGCTGTGTGGTGGTGGGGTTGACATGGTGGTCGTT
The DNA here is from genome assembly GCA_014162995.1 of Artemisia annua. Classification (NCBI taxonomy): domain Eukaryota; kingdom Viridiplantae; phylum Streptophyta; class Magnoliopsida; order Asterales; family Asteraceae; genus Artemisia; species Artemisia annua. The sequence continues at coordinate 28,929 of LBNU01039310.1, forward strand.
GGATGATGGTGTACGGGTGTTTTGGTTTTTTGATTTTAGTGGGATTATAGTATTTTGTTTGTTTGATTGAGGTTTTTTTTTATGTGTGTGTGTGGGGTTTTTGATGATTTGGTAATGTGGTATGGATATGTTATTGTGAGTGGGGGTGTCTACGTGGAATGATAGGTAGGTGTAACCGTCATTTGTTGTCTAGTGAAAGTGACCGGGTCATCATCCATCACCGTTCATCCTGGGTCAAGAGTCTAAAACAGTATAGCATGGAAAAGAATTTTAGCACGACAACTTTTGTACCTTTATATCACCTATTTCATTATGAGGGAATGATGGTTGAGATGGTTTAGACATGTCAAAAGGAGACACAGACGGTGTCAGTAAGGAGAGTTGAAGCTTTGATAGTTGACGGCTTGAGGCGAATGAGTAGACCAAAACCTAGATGTAGGACATGAATGAGCTTATTTTGTCCAAGAACATGACCTCTGATAGGAACGCGTGGAGAGGTAGAATTAGAATAGGTGGTTAGACGAGCTAGGTTGTTTGTGGTTTTTGAGGTAATATTTGCGTTTAGCCTTTTTATAGGTGACAAGGAGGCGTTTCTTTTTTCTGTTAGTGGAAGGAATGTGTGATCCATCTATTTAATATTATTACTTTTCTTATTTGGGCCCACAAATTCCACTAAATCCTCTATATGTATAGAGTGTGAAAATGAAGCTCCTCCCCATTAAGAGTCATTAAGAGAGCTGGGACCCACTGAACTCTTAGCTAAGGAAAAAAAAAAAAACACCCCCAGTAATTTTGCCACTTGTGTTTTAGGTTTAGAGTTCCATAGATAGTTCCTTTAGGCTTTTTAGGCGATAAGTAGCTCCCCTTGTTCTTTTTGCTTGGCTGGTATATAGATTTTCATAGCGTTGCCACTCTCTTGTTCTTCGCTACTCTCTTAGGTATGGGTTCTTTATTTGCTTTTAGGCCCTTACCTTTGTGTGTTTTTATGCTTTTATGGTTATGCTTTTATGTTCCCCTTTGTCTCTTTTGCGCTTTCTTTATTATATATATTATCTTCTCATGCATTCTCATGCAGCGTATGCTTTCATGTCTTTTCGCATTTATCCTATTTAGATCTTTTGATGCAATTTTGTGTATAGCTTTGTATGCTTGCTTTTCGTCCTATGTCTTTATTGATTTCCTTATCCTATTATTGCACACAGTCACACATGCACTTATAGCTAAGCACGCCTACACACGTTCACTTGTCGGTGATCTTTTTGGAAGTCTCCTTGCTTTCGAGTTTATCCTGAGATAGGGGTAGGATTTGTCTATATTCTACCTCCCCCATGCCCCGGAGGGATTAGGTATGTTGTTGTTGTATATCACCTATTTCATTATATATAATTATATATTAGATATGACAAATGTCTTAAACGAGACTTAAACCTATTACATTTTGGTTGATGAGCAGTTCACATATTACTTGAACGAAAGTATTGGGTGGAAAGTATCAATTTGAGTTGGGTGCAATATTCTAGTGGAGCTTTGGTGAGTAACTCGAACTCGAGCTAGTTTTAGTCAAATTCTATCAAGACTTGAGCTCGAGCTCAAGCTCAAAACACAAACTCAACAATACAAGCCGACTTTGAGTTTATTAATGATCGGCTCAAGTTGTTGTCGAGCTTCAAATTCATACATATGCCTATTATCAAGGGCTTTTCTTGAGTTGTGATCGAGTTTTCGAGCTAGTAAGCAAACATATGTTTTAAATACAATAAGTAAAAATAAAACTTCTCAAAAAATTAATCAATCTTTTTGAATCGAGCTCAAACCAAACTCAAATATTCCTCATGCCGAGCTTCAATCATATCAAGCTCATTTCGACTCACTTGCACCTTAGAGTTGAGTCAACTAGTTAGCTACTTGACATTAGTAAATACACAAAATTGAGTTGGTTTAAGTCAAGAAGTCAGATTCAAACTACCCAAATAGGTGTTCGACTGAAGCTCAGCTAGTTGAACTCGTGAATCCTTTGGTTATCTTATTCCCTTTATGTATATGTATATTTATATGATTACCATGCCCAGACATATTTCGATCAGACGCAACTCATGGAGCTTATATATTAGATGTTGAGCCATGCTCGTTTTTACTTGGTTCCGACATTAAAAAACAAGTGCACAATGTCTGTTACATTTTGGTCATTTTCGGATTTACTCTCACAGGCTGCACATTTTCATGCCTGTCCCGTCCTTAAAATCAAATGTTCTTTACACGGATGTTAAAGCAGCTTACAAAAGCATGGGTTCAAGAATCTGATTTTTCCTGTGGATCGGTCGATTTTCTACCTGACTTCCAGGTCAAGAAATCAATAAATCGCAAGAAAATCATGCCTGGGTGGCTAGGTGAAGAAGAATACAGACTTGCTGCCCCGACCCCCACTAACAAATCAGTAAAATAAAAGACCCATTGATTTAAATCTTTCTATCATTTGGGTAGCTAACTTTTGACGTTGAAGGCATTTTCAGTCTAGCTATTCTGTCATTCTCATCAGTATCAAAGAGGCGTGCACTAGAGTTCCCAGACCTTTGCACCGACCGCGAAGGGACCCTGTCACTATCTTCCCCACCAGATGCATCATATCCATCACTCACGGAACCAGTCAGTGATATGATTCTTTGTTTCTCATGTCTGCCAGATACCACAGCATCCTTATGCATTCTAGTATTCTCTGCTCCTGAAGGACCCATAAACGGTTGAATATCAGGGGAGGCTAAGCTACTGTCTGGAGATGAACCCACAATGCCAGTAGAGTTTGACATAGCTCTGAAGACGCTACGAGCTTCAAGATTTAAAGGCACCAAACTTGACAAATTCCCATCTGTCGGTATATCATTCCAATGTTTGCTAGAATTTTTGCTCTCTGGAAGACGGATCCGGTGGCTGCTTCCTATATGACGGTCACTTTTTCCAAAGCTCATGTCTCTCTCGATTCGGTTTGAACCCATCTGCCCGGCTTCTTTTCTTGACACCGGCTGCAGGATCTTTGACCTTTTTCGTGCCTCTGCAGCTGCTTTTGAGACCTCTTCTGCATTTAAACGAGCTAAGGTCCATGGGCTGATCTTCACAGTTGTTGAGTTCTTTTTCTTGATAGGATCATCCTGAGTCTTCTTCCCATATGAACTAACAGAGCTCGTCTCTGGTGGAACTACATCATACTGTAACAAAATCCATCAAACATAAGAAACACGATTATCCAATAAAGAAAAGATAGAACAAAATAGGTTACCTGATCTTCAACAAACAACCGTGGAGGCGTACACCAAGCTCCTTGACGGAAAGTATTGAAGGAGCTGGCACTGCTGAAACCCGTACGCGAGCTGCCTGGTGACATTTGAGGACTTTGTGGGGCCCCATATCCTAGTTGCTCCTGTTCCCTTAATGCTATGATATAATCATATGTGCTAATTCCCTGTCATTATATAAATGGTCTAATCATGACACTGAAATTATTCAAACGATAGAACACAAATGGTAGATAGCAAGCTAACCTTCTTTATTAGAAGAACGTGAAAGAAGAAGAGCTGAATGAGTGGTAGCGTTGCGATTAATGCCAAAATTGTGCAAACTGCCTGTCAGATTTGGACTAGTATTTGGTTAGACCTCTAAGGTTCAATATGACAAGAAATATACTGAATTTAGATTCAAAGAATCGGAGTACGAACCACGACTGTAACATAAGGTGCCAATGTGAAACTAACTCCTAACTTGGAAGCTACTTCAGCTGTGTATCGTTTGTGATCGAGGGCACAACTTATCAATACAATGAATCCGGTTGACCATTGAAGTATGAGCTTTATTTCTCAAAGTCAAATGTCATAAAAACCATGTTAGATGTGGGAATCTTGGCTTAAAGGTCAATACAGCTAAACAATGCTTGACTGGCCTTACCAGGAGAAGAGCAGAGACCATAAGGGTGAAGAACTTTTTGTAGTTTTTTTTGCCGATACAGTTATTGAGCCACTACATGAAAATTAAGGCATTAGATATGTTGTAGTAAGTCAAAGGTAGGAATAGTGTTGGCATAACGCCAATTCATGTATACCCTGCAATGGTGGTCAAATCGATCAACACATTTGTCACAGACTCTACAGTGTTTGCTGTACTTGTAAACCTGCAAGAAAAACACCATGTAGAATGTTCAATATGCTAGATTCTGATTTAAAGAAATCCTTTAATGTCTTTGACTTTGAAGTCAACTTTATAACTTCTGAAGTTCCAAACAGGTATATATTCTGTTGCAAGTGCTTTATTAGCCGTTTCTTAGCATCAAGCAGTGAGAAAAAGTTGAATTACTTGTGCAATGTTTTTCAAAATTTCTAAGAAATCATATCAATGATTAAGAACACACCTCAACTTCACACAGATTGCAGTAGAACATGCCATCTTCGCTAGGTTGAAGTTCAGAAGACTCTTCATCTTGATTGGAGCAGTGGCACATGATAGCACAAGGAAGAAGGGATAAAATAGCCTTAAAACAGGACGGCAATGACGAAACTCTTTTGCTTGTGGATTTGTTATCTTTCGTTATTGAATCTGTACTCTTCCTGTCATTACTGGGAGCATTTGCATCTTGAATAGATGATGTCGATTCGTCACCAATTTTCGATCCTTCCTTTCTAACATCCCTTTTGCTGTCCATTGTTTCACGATACTTTCTAGACTTGAAAACCCCCGTGTCTGCTGGATCAGCACCAGCACACCAAATATACAGACCGAAAGCACATATGATCTGGTAAGAAAAATGAGTGATTCAAATTTCATTCAAAATATAATGTGAAGCTAGTTACTACGCCATAGACTTTCCAAATTACTAATTGTCAAAAGTCTACACTTTATGGGGCTCGTGTTATATTGTTAGGCCTTTACTCTCAAAACGTCACAAACACGTGTATTTGACTTTTATTCTTTGTTGATAAGCAGAATGTTAGAAACTAAATCCTGATAACTATTTTGTTAATGTGTTGTATGGACGGTTTTGCATTAACTATGGTTGGTTTGGGACCAAAGGCAAGTAGAAATCATCCAAAATATCGTTCATGCCGTTAGAATTAAAAAAACATATAACAAGAGACTGATGTCTGGAAGTGACTCAAGTGAGTCCCAAGGTTCTTGATAGTTGTTACAAAAATATATAAAAATTAATTGAGATAAAAGAGAACTTACAATTGGAGTGTAAATTCCCATCACAATATATTCATACATCTTCTTCTTTCCCACGAAAGGAGCAAAGAACACATAGAAAGCAACTCCCAATGCCAGAAACACAGATACAGCCACCACCTGCACAAATTTGATGTGAAATCAGACACCCAAAAGCTAATATTATAAAAGACTTAAAGTCTTCAAACCTTAAGAAAAGATTATTGTTAAATTAACCACCAAGAAGCTAGAAATTTTTCAAAAAAAAACTACAAAATTCAGCAAAGAAATGGATATTAGTAAGAAAACGTTTTACACCTAAAAGTAAAAAGTATCAAAGAACTAAAGTACTTAACAATTAGATGAACACATTACACATTGTTTCCAATCCCAAAAAAATGGAACAATGACATATATAGTTCTTAGATGAAAATATTGTTCTCAAAAATCAAACAGATACCCAAAAACTATGCAAAAAAACTAAACAAATATTAACATAGATGAACACATTGTTACAAATTAAGACATCCAAATGCTAAATCTTGAGGACAGTCTAAAAACATTCAACAATTATTATATGGTCACTAGATGGAAAATTTGCTGTTTTCAAATTCAAGCACTTAAAAAAGCAAGTTTTCAAGAACCCAAAATAATTCAACAATGACATATATACATACTATAAACCTGTTCAAGAATGACAAAGATATCATAAGAAAACACAAACCTGAAGAGGATGATAAGGAAGCTGCCAACCGTGTTTCCTCATGTTTGGACTAACAAGAAAATTGTACTTTGTAAAAAATGACTATGACACACTTGCTCTCATTTCATTACACAAGAAAGTAGTATAGTTTTTGAATCTCATGACACCTCAAAAGTGGAAATTCTTGAGTTTTGAGAGGAGGGTATTTTTGGAAAGATGGAAATTTAGCTGCAAATCTTTGCCTGGTGTTTCTTAAATAAAAGTGTAGTGTGAGTAAATGTGGGTTTTTTTCTTGAATATTGGGGAGGGATTCAAGGGAGCAGTAATAAGGACTGTCACCTTTACACTACTGATGAAGTGAGCATCAACTCCTTCCAACAAAAAAACTTTTAAAAAACAATAAAGAAAAAACAAACATACACTGCTCAGGAGCGTTTAAGTGTTTGAAAATGTATGTGTATTTTATCTTCAGGTATTCAAATGGGTTGAAGGGTTCAATTCTTTGGAACACCCTGATTCTCGAATATTTGAACGTGTAATGTACTAAGATGGAAATTCAATCCTCAGGATATTTTCGTTTATGCATATGTTTTGTTTAATGTTTGATTTTCATGCAAAGGGAGTGAACTAAATTTGGGGAGGATTGTTGGAAAATTTAGTGCACTTGAGGGTTCAGTTCAAACCTTGTAATGGGTCAGGAGGTACGGAGTGTACACCCATAAGGTCCCTGAACACCCTGTCTCAGATTGTGGTTAAGTGTTATTCAGTGTGTGATGAATTTCAGTGAGTTCACTCTTCAGTGAGTAACACTCTGGACTGAATGATATTCATCATGATGATGAGTTCAGCTCAGGCTGAAGGATCTCATCAGGGAGCAATCCTTTCAGGGACTAGCTCATCAGTGAGTTTGATTAACTCATTGGACTGAATTCAAACTTGGAGTGTAACGGTTTTGACCTATTCAAGTGGCAGTTTAACTGCATTAATGACCACGTTTAATTGGTCGTGTAACCACTAATACCTATCATTATGGAGGCTAATTATGTGCGATTAATGGGCCGTTAATCTCTCATAATTCCATTGACTAGGGTTGAGTGATCTCACCTATAAATAGGAGATCAAACACAACTGCATGGAGATAGAGAACATACGAACTAAACACTTGAAAGCAAAAGGGTTATTGATTTGTGCCTAATTCAATAACAAACATTTGGTCTTATCCCAAGTAGATATTCGTGATACCCAGGCATTAGGGTCGAATAGTTTACTTTGGAAAGTGATAACACGATTCCAAGTGATATCCGGTAACCTTAATTGGTACGTAGCTAGGCTATTGATTATCTTACCCTGTTCTGGGCTCATAACCTCCAACAACTTGCACCTTAGAGTTGAGTCAACTAGTTAGCTACTTGACATTAGTAAATACACAAAATTGAGTTGGTTTAAGTCAAGAAGTCAGATTCAAACTACCCAAATAGATGTTCGACTGAAGCTCAGCTAGTTGAACTCGTGAATCCTTTGGTTATCTTATTCCCTTTATGTATATGTATATTTATATGATCACCATGCCCAGACATATTTCGATCAGACGCAACTCATGGAGCTTATATATTAGATGTTGAGCCATGCTCATTTTTACTTGGTTCCGACATTAAAAAACAAGTGCACAATGTCTGTTACATTTTGGTCATTTTCGGATTTACTCTCACAGGCTGCACATTTTCATGTCTGTCCTGTCCTTAAAATCAAATGTTCTTTACACGGATGTTAAAGCAGCTTACAAAACCATGGGATCAAGAATCTGAGTTTTTCTGTGGATTGATTGATTTTCTTCCCGACTCCCAGGTCAAGAAATCAATAAATCGCGAGAAAATCATGCCTAGGCAACTAGGTGAAGATGAATACAGACTTGCTGCCCCGGCCCCCACTAAAAAATCAGTAAAAGAAAAGACCCATTGATTTAAATCTTTCTATCATTTGGGTAGCTAATTTTTGACGTAGAAGGCATTTTCAGTTTAGCTATTCTGTCATTCTCATCAGCATCAAAGAGGCGTGCACTAGAGTTCCCAGACCTTTGCACCGACCGCGAAGGGACCCGGTCACTATCTTCCCCACCAGATGCATCATATCCATCACTCACGGAACCTGTCAGTGATATGATTCTTTGTTTCTCATGTCTGCCAGACACCACAGCGTCCTTATGCATTCTAGTATTCTCTGCTCCTGAAGAACCCATAAACGGTTGAATATCTGGGGAGGCTAAGCTACTATCAGGAGATGAACCCACAATGCCGGTAGAGTTTGACATAGCTCTGAAGACGCTACGAGCTTCAAGATTTAAAGGCACCAAACTTGACAAATTCCCATCTGTCGGAATATCATTCCAATGTTTGCTAGAATTTTTGCTCTCTGGAAGACGGATCCGGTGGCTGCTTCCTATATGGCGGTCACTTTTTCCAAAGCTCGTGTCTCTCTCGATTCGGTTTGAACCCATCGGCCCGGCTTCTTTTCTTGACACCGGCTGCAGGATCTTGGACCTTTTTCGTGCCTCTGCAGCTGCTTTTGAGACCTCCTCTGCATTTAAACGAGCTAAGGTCCATGGGCTGATCTTCACAGTTGTTGAGTTCTTTTTCTTGATAGGATCATCCTGAGTCTTCTTCCCATATGAACTAACAGAGCTCGTCTCTGGTGGAACTACATCATACTGTAACAGAATCCATCAAACATAAGAAAATCCATTATCCAATAAAGAAAAGATAGAATAAAATAGGTTACCTGATCTTCAACAAACAGCCGTGGAGGCGTACACCAAGCTCCTTGACGGAAAGTATTGAAGGAGCTGGCACTGCTGAAACCCGTACGCGAGCTACCTGGTGACATTTGAGGACTTTGTGGGGCCCCATATCCTAGTTGCTCCTGTTCCCTTAATGCTATGATATAATCATATGTGCTAATTCCCTGTCATCATTTAAAATGATCTAATCATGACACATTGACACTGAAATGATTCAAACGATAGAACACAAATGGTAGATAGCAAGCTAACCTTCTTTATGAGAAGAACGTGAAAGAAGAAGAGCTGAATGAGTGGTAGCGTTGCAATTAATGCCAAAATTGTGCAAACTGCCTGTCAGATTTGGACTAGTATTTGGTTAGACCTCTAAGGTTCAAAATGAAAAGAGATATGCTGAATCTAACTTCAAAGAATCGGAGTACGAACCACGACTGTAACATAAGGTGCCAATGTGAAACTGACTCCTAACTTGGAAGCTACTTCAGCTGTGTATCGTTTGTGATCGAGGGCACAACTTATCAATACAATGAATCCGGTTGACCATTGAAGTATGAGCTTTATTTCTCAAAGTAAAATGCCATAAAAACCATGTTAGATGTGGGAATCCGCTTAAAGGTCAAGACCAGTAAACAATGCATGTTTTGCCTTACCAGGAGAAGGGCGGAGACCATAAGGGTGAAGAACTTTTTGTAGTTCTTTTTGCCGATACAGTTATTGAGCCACTATAAGAAAATTAAGGCATTAGATATGCTGTAGTAAAAAAAAGGTAGGAATAGTGTTGACATGATCCCAATTTATGTATACCCTGCAATGGTGGTCAAACCGATCAACGCATTTGTCACAGACTCTGCAGTGCTTGCTGTACTTGTAAACCTGCAAGAAAAACACCATGTAGAATGTTCAATATGCTAGATTCTGATTTAAAGAAATCCTTTAACGTCTTTGACTTTGAAGGTCAATTTTATAACTTCTGAAGTTCCAAACAGGTAAATATTCTGTTGCAAGTGCTTTATTAGCCGTTTCTTAGCATCAAGCAGTGAGAAAAAGTTGAATTACTTGTGCAATGTTTTTCAAAATTTCTAAGAAATCATATCAATGATTAAGAACACACCTCAACTTCACACAGATTGCAGTAGAACATGCCATCTTCGCTAGTTTGAAGTTCAGAAGACTCTTCATCTTGATTTGAGCAGTGGCACATGATAGCACAAGGAAGAAGGGACAAAATCGCCTTAAAACAGGACGGCAATGACGAGTCTCTTTTGCTTTTGGACTTGTTATCTTTCGTTCTTGAATCTGTACTCTTCCTGTCATTACTGGGAGCATTTGCATCTTGAATAGATGATGTCGATTCGTCACCAATTTTCGATCCTTCCTTTCTAACATCCCTTTTGATGTCCATTGTTTCACGATACTTTCTAGACTTGAAAACCCCCGTGTCTGCTGGATCAGCACCAGCACACCAAATATACAGGCCGAATGCACATATAATCTGGTAAGATAAAGAAGTGATTCAACTTTCATTCAAAATATAATGTGAAACTAGCCACTACGCCATGAACTTTCCAAAGTATTAACTGTCAAAAGTCTACACACTCAAAACGTCACGAACACGTGTATTTGACTTTTATTCTCTGTTGATAAGCAGAATGTTAGAAACTAAATCCTGATCACTATTATGTTAATGTGTTGTACGGACAGTTTTGCATTAAATATGGTTGGTTTGGGACCAAAGGCAAGTAGAAATTGTCCAAAATGTCGTTCATGCCGTTTGAATTAAAAAACATAGAACAAGAGACTGATATCTGGAAGTGACTCAAGCGAGCCCCAAGGTTCTTGATAGTTGTTACAAAAATACTATATAAAAACTAATTGCGATAAAAGAAAACTTACAATTGGAGTGTAAATTCCCATCACAATATATTCATACATCTTCTTCTTTCCCACAAAAGGAGCAAAGAACACATAGAAAGCAACTCCCAATGCCAGAAACACAGATACAGCCACCACCTGCACAAATTTGATGTGAAATCAGACACCCAAAAGCTAATATTAAGAACACATAAGTTGTCAACATAAATTCTTCAAACCTTAAGAAAATATTACTGTGAAATTAAACACCAAGAAGCTAGAAATTTTTCAAAAAAAAACTACAAAATTCAGCAAAGAAATGGATATATTAGTAAGAAAATGTTTTACACCTAAAAGTAAAAAGTATCAAAGAACTAAAGTACTAAACAATTAGATGAATACATTGTTTCCAACCCCAAAAGAATTCAACAATGACATATATATAGTTACTAGAACGGTACCCGCGCAATGCGGCGGCGGGTACCGTGTGTTTATATTTTGCGTTATTTGGTTACACGTTTAATTGTCTTCATGCTTTATAAGTAGAAATATTAGAGATGGTTAAGCCAAATAATTTTAGTTGAACAACCAACCGGTTCCTAACAAACTCCCTAACCAACTTGCTTCCTAACTAATTAATTTTGAAATCTTTCCATAATAAGCAAGAAAAAAGTCTGAAATTTAAGCCTTTCTAATTATAAAATAGTTCCAAATGCATTATATAGTACGGAGTAGTATAGATTAGATGAAAATCTTGTTCAAAAACCAAACAAATGAGATACCCAAAAACTATGCAAAAAACCTAAACAAATATTAACATAGATGAACACATTGTTACAAATTAAGACATCCAAATGCTAAATCTTGAGGACAGCCTAAAAACATTCAACAATTATATGGTCACTACATGGAAAATTGGCTGTTTTCAAATTCAAGCACCTAAAAAAGCAAGTTTTCAAGAACCCAAAATAATTCAACAATGACATATATACATACCATAAACCTTAAACTAAGTTCAAGAATGACAAAGATATCATAAGAAAACACACACCTGAAGAGGATGATAAGGAAGCTGCCAACCATGTTTCCTCATGTTTCTACTAACAAGAAAATTGTACTTGTAAAAACTGACTATGAAACATTTGCTCTCATTTCATTACACAAAAAAGAAGTATAGTTTTTGAATCTCATGACACCTTAAAAGTGGAAATTCTTGAGTTTTGGGAGGAGGGTATTTTTGGAAAGATGGAAATTTAGCTGCAAATCTTTGTCTGGTGTTTCTTAAATAAAAGTGTAGTGAGAGTAAATGTGGGTTTTTTTCTTGAATATTGGGGAGGGATTCAAGGGAGCAGTAACAAGGACTGTCACCTTTACACTACTGATGAAGTGAGCATCAACTCCTTCCAACAAAAAAACTTTTAAAAAACAATAAAGAAAAAACAAACATACACTGTAAGAAAAAGAATAGAAAACAGTATATCTTTTTATGAAATGAAAAAAAGTCACATTTTCTTAAGTAGTTATTTGTTATCCATCAATGATTATGAAATAAGTTGGATTTTGTCATTTTGAGATCATTGGTTACAAGTTTTTATATGATATTTGAGCATGTCATGTGGCTAAAATTATAATGTAATGTTTTTATTAAAATATCATATATTTTTTACATGGAGATATAATATTACTCTAGAATAGGTTGTTTTGTATTTAACTTTTTGTTGGAAGGTCGTGATACCCTTTTTTATGGGCAAATCATGTGAAAAACAGGTCACTGCCATTTGCAGTTGGTCACCTCTGCTATGCTTTTGGTTTTACTCTCTATATAGATAACTCCATCACAATGGTTTGTATTTTGCATAGAGTATATGTTGTATTAGTATAGTTATTGTAGTTCATAGTAACATTTTATTTTGAGTGAGACTAGCATTTCTTTTATTTTAGTGACAAGTAATATTTTACATGTGTTAAGCAAAATTTGAAATTACAAATATTAAGCAGTATTTTAAAAGGCGTGCCTTGACGCCGCAAAGGCGCGAGGCGTCACCTTCACGCCACGCAATAGGTCAAGGCGTCGTCTTAAGGCTTGGCATGAGATGAGGTGCGATAAGGTGTACTGGTATTTGAGACGTTTAGGGGATTTACTAGTAATTGGAATTTGGGCATCGTATTTGAGGTTCACTGGTATTTGGCGTTTTGGGGTTTACTAATATTTGAAGAAGATTACAAATGTAAAGAGAGTTTCGTGATTTTAATGCTTATGTATAACACTTTTTGTAAACTCGATGTATATGAAATAAGATATACTAATGAAATATAATATAAATCTATAAATATTTTTTGCCGCCTTAATTCACGCTTTAAAAACGTCATGCCGCCACGCCTCACGCTAAGGCTTGAGGCTTAACCAAGCCGTCACGCCACGCCTTACGCTATTTATAACCTTGATATTAAGTTATGAAGCTATCTACTTAACATGAGATACTATTATAACAGGAAAAAAAATAATAATAATAAATAAAAATAAAAATAAAAATAAACTAGTTTTCATTAAAATACAATAGACAATCAAGATAAATACTATGACGGTGTATGACCACAAACACAATTCCATGTGAATCTAGAGAAAAACATTTAAAATTTAGGATTTATAGATATCAATTTTGTCTATAAATGTATATGTCAACTTTCAATATTAAAAAGCTAGTGGTAGATAAGAATTAGTGTATAATTTAATGGTCATGTTCCTAAAAAGCCTCTGAATTTGTGATTTTGGCACCTTCTTGTCAGAATATATTGGGGTCTGATAAGATAGTAAATATAAGGTCAATGAGGTAATTTACTATACATATTAATTCCAACAATGTACATTATGGCCTTTTTTATATTTTAGTTTTGGCTCATATCACTTAAATAGAGGTGTGTTTTTTGGTTTCTAGTATTTTGGATCTTGTGTTATACCTTTATTAACCTTGTGCATTTAGATTTTCCATGCAATGATTTTACAGTGCCAAATGCATGAGTACAAGCTCTTTAATGCATGGGACACCCAAAGTGGATTAGTCAAATGTCGTATTATGCATTTATTCTTCTCTAGGCCCAATTAAATGCTCATTGATTTTTTTAATTTTTTTCCAAGCTTTTATTAGTGTATAAAATATGAAAAATAAATGTTTAGGTCTTATGTCTAATTTTTGATCATGATTTCTATTTTTTGATCAATTAACTCATAGGTTTTGAGTTCACCGTTACAAACAACTCTAACTTGGTAAAGTCTTCTCATTTAAAGAAGTTGTCGTGATCATGTCATAATTGTTATGCCAACAAAGATCTAAACTTCTAGGCCTTTTACATTTTATTAATGATAGTTACAGGTTATTTACCAATTGAGTATTTTTACTTAGTTGTCGTATGTTAAAAAGAAAATGATTTGCACACTAAAATTTTGATTTGCATACTCTATCATATGTTGTAAAATGTTGTACGTATGTCATAGGATACTTAGTGTACTTGTAAGCTTGGCGTTTGCAGAGCACTTCTCATTTTAAAATATAAACAATACATATATGATCTTAAACGTATGCTTAAACTGAGTTATGTTGACTCGAGCAACCATTTGATTCGTGTGGTTTGTTTAATGTCCTGATTACCGTTGCATTTGCTATTTTTGATTTACCTCATACATTTTGTTAATACTTTTCTTATTAAAAGATATTTAAACATTTGCTCAAAATGGAAAGAAAATATTACATTTTAATATTATTAAATGAATGGAATTTTTATGTAAGTTATGAAGCTTTTTATAAAAGATTTACCGTAACTATTTAAGAGCAACAAACTAAAAGCTCCAACTAAAGTTCAACAAAGGAATTTGAATGGTGAAGTTTGAACCATCCTCGTGACAATAAACTTTTAACTTTAGTGTTGTTCGTATGTTATTGGGTGTAGCATATATGCATGTGATAAAACCTCATTTTCTCACTTTTGCTTTAAATATAATCCCATACCTATCTTGATAAGAAAAGAAAAAAAATAGTGAGCTATATCGATTAATAAAATTTGTATGTCTTTTAGTTATAGGTTTTTCATAACAATATCCATTAATGTGAGAAAAGATCAATGCAGAACACATATTATCTAAAGATCAAAGGGCTGGATCTGAGCCATCAATCATTCTCTCATCCTACGGTCCATATTAAATATCTATTTTTAGTTTGATATAACAAATTGGCACATTAGTAATTTCACTCCCCCTCATTTATTCTTCCACCATACCCCGCTCCCCCTTATTTACTCGTACTCTCTCTCTCATAACTTCAAACTGCACTCCCCTCATTTCCCCAATTTCATAACTTCAAACCCTAATCCCAAATTTCATAAATTGATGTTATTAGCTTCAATCAATGGATATAACGCAAGAAGTATCACTATCTAGAGGTCAGCCGTTGCCCCAATCGTCTTCTTTGCCGGATTCCGATCAAAATGAACCTAGAAACGTTGCCTCTTGTATACATTTGCTTATTTTGGTGCCTTTTCATGTTTTTTATGCTTATTCCGATCACAAGTTAATTCGGTTCATTCGATTGAGTATATGCTGCTTATTTGTTGCTTATTAGAAAGTCAACTAGTTGTGTTTTGTAGTTATTTATGTTGCTTATTTTGTATATAAACAGTATATTCTGCTTATTTTTATGTTTTTTTTATGCTTTTTAGCTTTTTAGGTTTTTGACTCTAACAACCGGCACCTCCGTCGGTGGCACGCGCGTAAGCAGTATGATAGTATAGTACACACAGATAAGACATTTAGAATGTTTGATATAAGTAAATTAGGAAAAAGAACAAGTTAGATGGGTTTCCTTATTTCATTGTTGTAACTCGGATAGTCATTGCAGGTTTTAGCGTCGCTTAGAAGTGACAGATTGGTCATTTGGTTAGTTGTATATTGGCTTCCAAAAAGAAATATACAATATATTGTCATTGCAGGTTTTAGCGTCGCTTAGAAGTGACAGAGGTTATTTGGTTAGTTGTATATTAGCTTTTTAGCTTTTTAGAAGTGACAGATTGGTCATTTCTTTGCTCATTTGAACGCTAATAGCCTTTATTATGTTGTTTTTATGTTATTAGAAACGTTGTTAGGTCTGTTATATACTTTTGTGCTAATTCGGTTATCGGATTTAGTTTTTGTTGCTTATTTAACTGAGGATGAATCACTGCTGATTTTTTTTATGTTTTGATGTTAGGTGCTCGTATAGGTAAAGTTTCTCCTAGGAGTAAATGGGTTAAAGGGGATATGATATCTGCCGATAAAGTGTTGAACCCACGGTCGGTGCTCAGTTTGATCCTAAATCTGGAGATGTTGTGTCTGGTATTGGAATGAAGCCTGGTTCCTTGAAGATGTCTGGTGTTATGGATAAGGCCAAGGTTCAGGCGAAGGCGCCTGTTGTTAAGAAGTCGGTCAAGGTTGTTGAGAAGGTGAATGTTCAGGTGGAGGCATTGCATCTGTTTGAAAGAGATCGGGGAATTGCATCTATTTGTTTTGTGTGGCTATGTGTAGGTTTTTGTTTTGTGGAATACACCTATTCTTGGTTTGTTTTGTGTGGCTATGTGTAGGTTTTTGGAAGAGATCGGGGCATTGCATCTGTTTGACGATGAGAATAGGTGTATTCCACTAAAAGATATTTATAAGAAAGTTGCAGGAGGCGTAGGTGGGTCATCTTGGGAATCATTTGAGGTATACTGACACCTTAAGTCGCTAGGTTACATTATCAAGAGGCATGGTGTTTGTTGGAGTCGCAAGCGTAGTAAAAATATCAGTTGAAAGTGATTCAGGGAGCCAAACGATCACAGAGGATGGAAATGAAGGCATTGATTCTATAGCTAAAATTAGTGATTTGTTCAGCACCATGATGATAGATGAATTGAGAACAATTTTTGATGTTTACCCTCCGAATAGCAACTTCAGAAAGACTAGTCCTAGCAATCCAATGTATATTCTCTGCATAAACTGGTAAGGGAACAAACACTATACATTGATGTGTCGTTGTGTTCTTTGATCAAATTTGTCCCCATTTACTTACAGTAAGACTACAAAAAAAGAATTGAAATGTGTAATATTTGCAACAAATAACTTTATTATTAAATTTGATTCCGGTGTGTTTTGAATTTCATAGCGGGAATCCACCGACAAAGAAACAGATTGAGGATCTTGGAGGACAATGTGAAGGCATGCCTTTGAGGACAATGTGAAGGCATGCCTCTAAATCACATGTGATTTTTTCATTATAAGTTAAATGTGATTTGTTTTGAATCACTTGTGATTTTTTCTGAATCACACGTGATTTTTATAATAAGTCTATGTGTTTTTGAAAAATCACATGTGATTTGTTGTGAATAACATGTGATTTCGTAGTATAAATCAGAGTAATCAATTCAGATTATATGTGACTAACTACAAGATTATATGTGACTGACTACAGGTCTTGCTTAAAAAAGTTGAAGAAAATTCTAAGCCGAAGGCCGAGTCTAAACCTATTTAGAGAAAAAGGAAGTTATTAGATTCTAAAAGTGATGAACGTATGAAGATGTCAAATAAATTCAAGGGGAGATGATTAAAGGGTCTTCTAAAAGTGATTATTTTTCTGATGAAGGTGAAAAGAAAGCGAGGCGTAAGAAGCAGTAAAAAAAATTGAAGGGGAGGACGAAAAAAGAGTCTTTAGATTCAGTGTTTTGTTAGAATTATACTGTGTTTTGCATTTCTTTATTTTATTAAGTTTTCCTTTTCTTTAAACAAACATTTTTATTATTATTTCCTGTTCTTTAATAAATTGTGTGTATTCACTTAACAAACTGTTTTTATCTGAATCATATGTGTTCCATGTGTAGATCACATGTGATTCATCTCAAAATCATGTGTGATTCATCTCTAAATCCCAGGTGTTGTATGTTGAAATAAGCCACTTAATTTATGTTTCAAAAACATATTTGTAATTGATTACGCAGGATTGCGACCACGCAACAGGTTTTACCTCTCAAGGGATCTCAAGAGTCTTACAACCCCACCAGGCAGTGTACCTGACCAATGTAGTATAGTGTAGTGGTAAGTACGGGGGATTGATCGTTCTCCACAGGGAATAGTGTTCGTTAGGTATGAAAAACTACTCTAATAGGTCTAAGGATGAGGGATGATTATTTTTGTATTTTTATATTTTTTTAGAAAGCAAGTAAAATCTCGGATTTGGAAGAGTGGGCGGAATTAGTTGCTAGTCAACTAACCCAAAAACTACTATTGCAAATAAAATAAAAATAACTAAAACTAAGTGGTTGTGAAACTTATAAGGAGACAAATGTGTTTACTTAGATTTCCTTACTCCCTAACTATCTTTTACCGGTTAATTAGTGTGTATTAATTGCGTGGATGACGGGTGTATTCCTTAATACCAGTCGTAGGGTGGCGTACGTACTTCCCCAACTCTATAAGCTCGTACTTCACTCCTATATCGAGCCTGCTAGAAGCTCCTAACATGGGATCATTAGAATTCGCTCATGCATTGAATACAACCATAAAAACCTAGTCCCGATTAGAAAACCCTCACCAGGATGTGTTCGAGAAAAAAGAAATAAATGAAACGTTTCCTCTAGAGACACTCAATGCGGTTTCTTTTCGTGGTGACTCTACTACCCCATGGTTTTCCGACTTTGCAAACTACCATGCGGGTAACTTTGTCGTGAAGGGGATGTCGTCCCAACAGAAAAAGAAATTCTTTAAAGACGTTAAACATTACTTCTGGGACGACCCCTACTTGTTCAAAATCTGTGCCGATCAAGTCATAAGATGGTGTGTCCATGGCCAAGAAGCCATGGATATTCTCAAAGCTTGTCATGATGGACCCACGGGGGGACATCATAGTCCTAATTACACCGCCAAAAAGGTGTTTGCTTCTGGTTTCTACTGGCCCACAATCTACAAAGATGCTCATGACTTAGTCAAAGCTTGTGACGCTTGTCAGCGTCATGGGAATATTTCAAAGACAAATGAGATGCCTCAAAACGCCATCCAAGTCTGTGAAATCTTTGACGTCTGGGGCATTGACTTTATGGGGCCATTTCCTGTTGGAAAATTTAGTGCACTTGAGGGATGAGTTCACACCTGGTAATGGGTTTGGAGGTACGGAGTGTACACCCATTTGGTCCATGAACACCCTGACTCAATTGTGGTTATACTAGTAGACTCTACTGCTTGACTCTGCTCTGCTGCTAGACTCTACTTATAGACTCTGCTGCTAGACTCTACTGCTCTGCTGCTAGACTCTACTGCTGACTCTGCTGCTGATTCAAAGTACTGCTGATTCAAAGTACTGCTGATTCAAAGTACTCCCTCCGTCCCAAAATTATTGTCCCCCGACAAAAAACACACAGTTTAAGAAGAACATAATTAATACAGCTTTCTCTCTCTTACTTTTTTGCCAAATGACAGATTTACCCTTAACCAATTAATTAACACTTCTTTAAAGTTTGTAATATTAATTTCAACTAAGGGCAATATAGTAAACTTGACCAAACACCCCTATCTATTTTTGGTATTGGACAATTAATTTGGGACGTACCAAAAAGGAAAGATGGACTATTAAATTGGGACGGAGGTAGTACTGCTGATTCAAAGTGCTGCTCGTTTTAACCACTGAATCCTACTATTATGGAAAGTATTATGTTATAATTAATGGACCGTTAATTATTCATAATTCCATGGGCTAGGGTTTGAGTAAACTCTATTATAAATAGAGATCATAACATTCTGCATGAAGTACGATCAACACAAAACCCTAAACACTTGAATACGATTTTGTTCTTGATTTGTGCCTAAAACAAGAACATCACTTGGTCTTATCCCATAGAGATATTCGTGTAACCCAGGCATAGGGTCGAATAGTTTCTATTGGAAAGTGATACCACGATTTCAAGTGAATATCTGGTACTCATTGATTATCTTAACCCTAATCTGGAACACAGAAACACATAATAACCAACAATCAATAGAAACTATTTAGGGATAATCAATGGCTGCTGTTATGAGACATATGGCTGCTAACTTTTCCAAGTTGGAAAAGTTTGAAGGTGTTGATTTCAGAAGATGGCAAAAGAAGATGCAATTCTTGCTGACAAGCATGAATGTGGTGTCTGTTCTCACTTCTACTATTCCTGAAGATTATGGGGATAATGCTACCATGGAACAGATGAGAGCAAGAAGCAAGTGGGAGAATGATGACTATGTTTGCAGAGGTTTAATCCTCAATGGTATGTCTGATTCACTCTTTGATATTTATCAGAATGTTGAGTCTTCTAAAGAACTATGGGATACCTTGGAAGCCAAGTACATGGCTGAGGATGCATCAAGTAAAACCTGTTGTAAGGTCACAAAACCACGCATCAGCCACTGTTTACAATCCCTATGATTATGTGTACGCATAGTTGCAGGAGGAGATAAGAGCTCATAGAATTTGGGAGATATGTATGCCACCCCATGAATTGTTAAGGAATACACCCGTCATCCACGCAAGTAATACATACACCAATTAACCGGTAAAAGATAGTTAGGGAGTAAGGAAATCTAAGTAAACACATTTGTCTCCATATAAGTTTTCACAACCACAATAGTTTAGTTATTTTATTTTTATTGTAATTGTAGTTTTTGGGTTAGTTGACTAGCAACTAATTCCGCCCATTCCTCTAAAACCCGAAATTTTACTTGCTTTCCATAAAATAAAAAAATACAAAAATAATTTTCCTTCATCTTTAGACCTTTTAGAGTAGTTTTTCTATCCTAACGAACACTATTCCCTGTGAGAGAACGATCAATCCCCGTACTTACCACTACACTATACTACACCGACCAGGTACACTGCCTGGTGGGATTGCAAGCTTCTCAAGATCCCTTGAGAGGTAAAACCTGTTGCGTGGTCGCAATCCCACGTCATCACATGGTAGCCGAGAATTTTGAGTTTAAAACCGGGTTGATAAACCTAGTAACCTCACGTCAATTCTATGGTTTTGAAAGAGACGATCCTCAAGATCACATTCGATGGTTTAACAAAATCACATCCACCATCAAATGTAAAAACGTTCCTGAAGATGCAATCAAACTTCTTCTTTTCCCGTTTTCCCTCGATGGGGCAGCCCGGATTTGGCTTGACAAACAACCCCCTCGATCGATTGAAACATGGGAAGATTTGGTTAAGAAGTTCGTAAATGAATTCTTTCCTCCTTCTAAAACCACGGCTCTTAAGAATGAAATCATGAAATTCACACAGAAATTTGATGAATCATTCAGTGAGGCATGGGACCGTTTCAAGGAATTGCTTCGCAAATGTCCTCATCACGGTTTCTCCGAGTTGATGCAACTCGACACTTTCTATAATGGTGTGAGCCAAACCGATCAAGACTCCCTCAATTCCTCCTCTGGAGGTAATTTCTTGAATCGAACCACAAAGGATGCTTTAGGCGATCATTGAGAATAAATCTAAGGTCCGCATTCCACAAAGCAAGCCGGTTGTTTCCCAAGTGAATGTTGGTCCTTCTACCTCATCACCCGTGGCTAAGTCTAGCACCGATGCTAGACTTGACAAACTCACGGAAGCTATTCACGCTTTGGTTCTCACCAAACATAAGAAAGTTTCTTCTCCTCAAACTTCTCCACAAGCTGAAGTCAAAAAAATAGAAGTTTGTGTCACTTGTGGTCGTCCACACGCATATTACAATTGTACTGCCACCGATGGCAATCCATTTGAAGTAAATGCGATATCCGGGAGTTCCAACCAAGGAGGTAACCAATACCGTCCTCAAGTGGAACCAAACTACCGTGCTAACAACCAAAGTGGACCACCCGGATTTCCTCCACCCAACAATCCAAATAGGTTTAATCCTAATCCACCAAGAGGGCAAAACATGCAAAATCAATTTCATGCCCCAAACAATCAATACCCACCCCAAAGGGGTAATCAAGGGTATTCAGCTCCTAATTACCAAGAACCTCCCTCAAATGAACTCAATAATTACATCAAGGTTAATGATGACAAAATGAGGGCAATGCAAAATCAAATCTCAACTTTGAAAAACGATTTTCAATCTTCAATAACCAAGCAGGGTAATGAGCTGAAGAGTGAGCTCATGGCAACAAACAACAAAATTGATCAGTCTCAAANCTATTTCCTGTGAGAGATACGATCAATCCCCGTTACATTACCACTACACTATACTAACACCGACCAGGTACACTGCCTGGTGGATGCAAGCTTCTCAAGATCCTGAGAGGTAAAACCTGTTGCGGTGGTCGCAATCCCACGTCCATCAATAGTAGCCGACATTTTGAGTTTAAAACAGGGTTGATAAACCTAGTAACCTCACGTCAATTCCTATGTTTTGAAAAGACGTATCCTCAAGATCACATTCGATGGTTTTAACAAATTCACATCCACCATCAAATGTAAGAAAACGTTCCTGAAGATGCAATCAAATTCTTCTTTTCCCGTTTTCCCTCGATGGGGCCAGCCCGGATTTGGCTTGACAAACAACCCCCTCGATCGATTGAACACATGGGAAGATTTGGTTAAGAAGTTCGTAAAATGAATCTTCCTTCTTCTAAAACCACGGCTCTTAAGAATGAAATCATGAAATTACACAGAAATTTGATGAATCATTCAGTGAGGCATGGGACCGTTTCAAGGAATTGCTTCGCAAATGTCCTCATCACGGTTTCTCCGAGTTGATGCAACTCGACACTTTCTATAATGGTGTGAGCTAAACCGATCAAGACTCCCTCAATTCCTCCTCTGGAGGTAATTTCTTGAATCGAACCACAAAGGATGCTTTAGCGATCATTGAGAATAAATCTAAGGTCCGCATTCCACAAAGCAAGCCGGTTGTTTCCCAAGTGAATGTTGGTCCTTCTACCTCATCACCCGTGGCTAAGTCTAGCACCGATGCTAGACTTGACAAACTCACGGAAGCTATTCACGCTTTGTTTCTCACCAAACATAAGAAAGTTTCTTCTCCTCAAACTTCTCCACAAGCTAAAGTCAAAAAAATAGAAGTTTGTGTCACTTGTGGTGGTCCACACGCATATTACAATTGTACTGCCACCGATGGCAATCCATTTGAAGTAAATGCGATAGCCGGGAGTTCCAACCAAGGAGGTAACCAATACCGCCCTCAAGTGGAACCAAACTACCGTGCTAACAACCAAAGTGGACCACCCGGATTTCCTCCACCCAACAATCCAAATAGGTTTAATCCTAATCCACCAAGAGGGCAAAACATGCAAAATCAATTTCATGCCCCAAACAATCAATACCCACCCCAAAGGGGTAATCAAGGGTATTCAGCTCCTAATTACCAAGAACCTCCCTCAAATGAACTCAATAATTACATCAAGGTTAATGATGCCAAAATGAGGGCAATGCAAAATCAAATCTCAACTTTGAAAAACGATTTTCAATCTTCAATAACCAAGCAGGGTAATGAGCTGAAGAGTGAGCTCATGGCAACAAACAACAAAATTGATCAGTCTCAAAACAAGATTGAGAATATGTTTGCTAGTCTCATGAGCCATCTCACTCCACCTTCTACCTCGGGAGGTCTCCCTGGTAACACTGTTGTCAACCCCAAGAGTGAACTCAAAGCTATCACCACACGTAGTGGTAAAGCTTATGATGAACCCCCGATTCCTACTACCTCTTCTTCTTCTTTTGTTCCCAAGGTAGTGGAAAGTGAACCTGAGGCGACCAAGGACAAGGTGCAATTTACTAACCCACAAAGTACCGCACACGTCCACCCTTAGGTTGTCCCAAAACCCAAGTCCAAACCAGGAGTTGTTTTTGAACCTCCTATAGCTCCCGTTGAGAACCCTAAATCCAAACCTTCAATATCTTACCCATCACGACTTAATGAGCAAAAGCTCCGTGAAAAGGCTAGTCACCAAATGGACAAGTTCTATCAAATCTTTCAAGATTTGCATTTTGACATAAGCCTTGCGGATGCTATCATTCTGATGCCTAAATTTGCATCCATGATCAAGAACTTGTTAAGCAACAAGGAAAAACTGTATGAAATGGCAAAGACTCCGTTAAACGAAAACTGCTCTGCAGTTTTGTTGAAACAACTTCCCGAAAAGCTGGGAGATCCCGGGAAATTCCTCATTCCTTGCATTTTCCCGGGGATGGTTGAATGCTTTGCCTTGGCCGATCTTGGTGCAAGCATCAACCTGATGCCTCACTCAGTCTGGAAGAAACTTTCTCTTCCGGCACTTACTCCTACCTGCATGACTCTCGAGCTTGCAGATCGCTCTATATCTCGTCCCCTCGGTATTGCTGAGGATGTGTTCGTGAAAGTAGGAAATTTCCATTTTCCGGCAGATTTCGTGATTGTTGATTTCGATGCAGACCTGAGGGTTCCTCTCATTTTAGGGAGGGGATTCCTAAGAACGGGCCGTGCTTTGATCGATGTATTTGATGAAGAAATCACTCTACGTGTTGGTAATGAAGCCATCACATTCAACCTTGATCAAACTTCGCGGTACTCTTCCCATTATGACTCAGCAGAAATTAACAGAATCGATGTCATCGATATTGCTTCGGAAGAGTATTCTCAAGAAATTCTTGGTTTCACCGATAATTCTTTGAGTGGCAATCCCACTCCCTCTTCTCAACCCATCATTGCTAATTCTTCTCCTTCCCTAACTCCGTTTGAGGGAAGTGATTTCATCTTAGAGGAAATAGAGGCCTTTCTCAAAAGTGATTCGATTCCCGAGGGAATTGATAACCAAGAGATTGACCCGGACAGGGATATACTTCTCCTTGAGAAGCTGTTGAATGAAGATCCCTCTCCTCCTCCCGTTCTTCCACAAAAACTCCATAACGAGGAAATCAAATATGTTGAGAAAACTGCTGAATTTCCTGAGGTCGAACTCAAAGACTTACCACCTCATCTCGAGTACGCATTTCTGGAGGGTGATGATAAATTACCCATCATAATTGGTAAAGACTTAAAAGATGAGGAAAAAGCTGCTCTCATAAAGGTTCTGAAGTCACACAAGCAAGCAATTGCTTGGAAACTCTCCGACATCAAGGGTATTAACCCTGAATTCTGTACCCATAAAATCTTAATGGAGGATGACTTCAAACCCGCAGTTCAACAACAGAGAAGAGTTAATCCAAAAATTCACGAGGTTATCAAACAAGAGGTTATCAAACTTCTTGATGCCGGATTGATTTACCCTATCTCTGATAGTCCTTGGGTTAGTCCCATTCACTGTGTTCCAAAAAAGGGTGGCATTACTGTTGTCACAAATGAAGAAAACGAGTTGATTCCAACTCGATTGGTTACGGGATGGAGAGTATGCATTGACTATCGCAAGTTAAATGACGCCACCCGTAAAGACCATTTTCCTCTACCCTTCATGGACCAAATGCTCGAGAGATTAGCGGGAAACGAGTACTATTGTTTCCTAGACGGTTTCTCGGGTTACTTCCAGATTCCCATTGATCTGCAAGATCAAGAAAAGACCACCTTTACATGCCCATACGGAACTTTTGCTTACCGACGTATGCCATTTGGCTTATGTAATGCTCCAGGCACATTCCAAATGTGTATGATGGCCATATTTCACGACATGATCGGGAAAACTATAGAGGTCTTTATGGATGATTTCTCGGTCATTGGGGATTCTTTCCAATCATGTCTCTCCCATTTAGAAAACATGTTAAAACGGTGTGAAGACACCAATCTTTGTTTAAATTGGGAGAAGAGTCACTTTATGGTCAAAGAGGGCATTGTCCTCGGCCATAAGATTTCTAAGAGCGGGATTGAGGTCGACAGAGCTAAAGTTGATGTCATTGCTAAATTACCTCATCCCACCACTGTCAAAGGTGTCAGGAGTTTCCTAGGTCATGCCGGATTCTATCATAGATTCATACAAGATTTTTCTAAAATCGCCCGGCCTATGACTCATCTTCTTGAAAAAGATGCTCCTTTCATCTTCTCTCCCGAGTGCATCGAAGCTTTTCAAACTCTCAAGAAAAAGCTGACGGAAGCACCCATCTTAGTTGCCCCCGATTGGGACCTGCCTTTTGAACTCATGTGCGATGCAAGTGATTTTGCTATAGGTGCGGTCTTGGGGCAACGAAAAACAAAACACTTCCAGCCTATACATTACGCAAGTAAAACTATGAACGAGGCTCAGACTCATTACACCACAACGGAAAAAGAATTATTAGCTGTGGTGTATGTTTTTGAGAAGTTTCGGCCATACTTAATCTTGACAAAATGCATAGTGTATACGGATCACTCGGCTCTGAAATATCTCTTTGCCAAACAAGATGCAAAGCCGAGATTGCTCCGATGGGTTCTCCTCCTACAAGAATTTGATATCATCATCCGTGATAAAAAAAGGAGCTGAGAACCTAGCGGCTGATCATCTGTCCCGATTAGAAAACCCTCACCAGGATGTGTTCGAGAAAAAAGAAATAAATGAAACGTTTCCTCTAGAGACACTCAATGCGGTTTCTTTTCGTGGTGACTCTACTACCCCATGGTTTGCCGACTTTGCAAACTACCATGCGGGTAACTTTGTCGTGAAGGGGATGTCGTCCCAACAGAAAAACAAATTCTTTAAAGACGTTAAACATTACTTCTGGGATGACCCCTACTATCATCTCGAGGAAACAAATACATACTCGTGGCTGTTGACTACTTGTCAAAATGGGTTGAGGCGAAAGCTTTACCCACCAACGATGCCCGAGTAGTCGTGAAATTTTTGAAATCTCTTTTTGCTCGGTTCGGTACTCCACGTGCCATTATTAGTGATCGCGGTACATACTTTTACAATGATCAATTCGCAAAAGTCATGCTTAAGTACGGTGTTACTCACCGTCTTTCCACCGCGTATCACCCCCAAACAAGTGGGCAAGTGGAGGTTTCCAACCGGGGTATTAAAAGGATTCTTGAGAGGACCGTAGGAGAAAACCGTGCCCCTTGGTCGGATAAACTAGATGATGCACTCTGGGCCTTCTGAAATGCATACAAAACACCCATCGGGTGTACTCCTTACAAGCTTGTATACGGAAAGGCGTGTCATCTGCCGATTGAGCTTGAGCACAAAGCCTATTGGGCCTTGAAACATGCCAACTTCGACCTCCAGACAGCGGGTGATCACCGTAAGGTTCAGCTAAATGAATTGAATGAACTACGTGATCATGCATACGAAAACTCTTTGATTTATAAGGAAAAGACTAAGAGGATTCACGACTCAAAAATCAAGAACCCCGTTTTCAACGTCGGTGATCGTGTCCTTCTTTTCAATTCTAGATTGAAGATTTTCTCGGGTAAACTCAAAACCCGTTGGTCTGGACCGTTCACAATCACTAAAGTTTATCCATATGGTACCGTTGAACTATCACAAAATGACGGTCCAAATTTCAAAGTGAATGGCCATCGGTTAAAGCACTACTTTGGAGAGGATATACCACCCATGGTTGTCCCGGATCTCCAAACTTTCCCCATGAACCAATCAATGCGGGGAACGAGTCAAGCTAGTGACTCGGTGAACAAAAACATTAGCATGCCATGGGTTTTCACCCGTGTTTCTGACTTCTTTCTACTTTCTAACACCCTAGTGTGGGGGAGTTGCCCCTGCATGTATATATTTTGGGTAAAAGGGAGCTTCCACCCTGGTAAAATATAAGTTCCTACACTTGCCTAAATCTAAGTTTTTACATCTCAAAGTATCGGCATAATAGCCGGGACTTTGAATATTAAAGGCAATATTCAATTCTAGTGTGAGGGGGGGGGGGGAATTCTGGCGAATTTGATCACATTTTTACCATCTAAATGCCTTAATACCCCCATTTTGGCCTTTTTTTGTTTTTTTTTTGTGAGTGCTTTGCACTAACACGACAAATGGTTATCAGTCCACCATGTCTAATCCACATAAGGTCTGGCTAATCCGAGAGCAAACGGCTCCCGGTAAAGATATCTCAAATCCGTTTACGGCTTGCAATTTTCCAAAAATTGTATGGTATTCAGCTCACCATATCTTTGAATCGTGAAGAGTTGGCTAGTCCAGAAGCAAACGGCTTTTGGTAAAGACAAATCAAATCCGTTGACAGCTGATGGTTTGCTCAAAATCATTTGGTTATCACTGTACCAAAGTATCACATACTGAAACACTTGGCTACTCCAGAAGTAATGGATTTTGGTAAAGAGACATCAAATCCATTAAGTTTTCATAAAAGATTGCTAGGGACTAGCAATATTTTAGTGTGGGGGATTGATGAGTGTGTTAATACTCATCATTTTTGTCTTATCTGAACTGCAAAAACATTCAAAAACACTCAAATATGCATCAAAATACTGAAAATATCACAGAATTGTGTTTTATATGTTTCAGATGCAAAATGATTAAAAACAGATGAAAAAACGAACAAAGTTTGCATAATTGGCAGTTTCAGTCCCTCAACTTTCAAAACTTGTCAAAATTAGTCCCTGAGCATTTATTTTGGAAGAAAAGTCAACCAAAGTCCTTTTGAAATCACAAGTTGTCATAATTAGTCCTTTGGTGAAAAAGTTTCATAGTTTACAAGTTTGGTCCATGTACTTTCAAAATTGGCAGAAATGGCCCTTGAGCAATTATTTTGGATGGAAAAGTCAACAATGGTCCTTGGGAATTCAAAAGTTATCACAAATGATCCTTGGGTAAAAAGTTTGGAGAATTTACATGTTTGGTCCCTCAAGTTTCAAAGTTTAGCAGATTTAGTCCCTAGAGGTGCAAAAATGGAAAAAATGAATTGAGGTCCTTATACTATTGAAGCTTGGAAAAATTCACCCTTGGAATACTTTGGAATATTTATAGGATCAGCCCTTGAAAAAATTAGAATTTACACTTTTAACCCTTGGGCTTAATTCACTTAAAACCAAACCGGACCCTTTTGTTGTTATTAACCCAAAACAAATCCAACCCCTTATACCTCCCTTTATCCAATCCATTCCAAACATAATCCATTCCACCCTTATAACTCCCAAGCCCATTCCAAGCCCAACACCAAAATCAAACCCAAAACACTCCCTTCGTTAATATTTACCAGGGGTTTGACCCTGGTCAAAACCACCCATCTCCCTCCTTCATACCACTGAACCCAAAACCACAGGTGGTTTTGCCACCCCAACTTGGCCTCCACTTGCTCCCCATTATCACCTCTGCTCACCCATCACTTCCACCACCCCTATAATCCCTAGCCTTCACCCTCACAGACCCCAATTGGTTAAATAGCCTTTTCCCGCCAAAATGAATCAAGGGCCAAGATCAAATTTCAGCAATCCAATGGTCTTAAATGGAAGTGGGAAAGTTCAAGGATGCTGAGGGAACCCTAATTCAGGAGTATAAAGAAGATGTGAAGTCCAATGAAGAAGTATCAGTTAATTTGTAGTTTTAATGTAATTTAGGTCGAATTCAGTTTAAAATTAATGTAATGCTTTAGATTCAGCTTTGTAATTCCTACTTTTAGTAGTGTAATCATATTTCAAAATCAATGCAAGTGAATTTTTCTCTTTAATCCCTTTTGCAATCACTTCCATGTTTTAAGCTTTATTTATGCAAGAATAGGTTTAATAAGCTTCTACAAGCTTGTTTTATGTGAGTTTTAGCTTATCTTAGCTTCTTATAGCTTCTGGTTAGCTAATAGTTCCACAAGCATTGTTTTATCACATAATTCCAAAAAGTTAAAGAGAAAGTCAACTATGGTGACTGAATAAGCCTGAGCTTATGGAAAGGTGAAGTTAAACCTTTAGGTACTTAAAGAACTCCTTGAGAAGCTCCTTATCTTCTTCCTCTTTTATTTTGCCCATTCCATCAGCAGGATCCTTTGTAAGTCTAATCTTCATTTTTTTTTGTTGCTAAATCTCTCATATTATGCTTAGTTGATTATTATTGCTGTACTTTGTGCTTATTGTTTATTTCTCTACTCCCTTGATATGCTTTAATCAGTTTAGTGCTAACTTGCTTATATTCATTTACTAGATCTCATATTGTCTTTACATTGCTTTTCATACAGTGAACTTTGCATCATTAGTGATAGTCTAATATAATGTTAGTATCTACATCAATCTAGCTTTTATAGATCTCATGTAGCTCATATTAGCTAGTGGATTCAGTAAAATAGCATAGAACCTTCAATTGCTTCATAAATCAAAAATCAAGTTTCATATAGGGGTGTTTGGTTTAGGCTATATCTTAGTGTTCTTGCTGTTTTGTTGTTGTTCTTTTTGCACCATTAGATCCCTTTAGGTGTCAGTAGGGCATAACCAACATAAAAAAGGTAAGTTATAAGTAAAAAGTCAAAAAAACCTTCTTTTCATTTCATTAGTTGTTAACTGTTAGTTTTTTTTTGTACCAAGATCTCTCGAATCAGTTCATAAGGCGTTAAGGTAGCTTAAATCAGTCTTAAAATAGCCTAATATAACATTATCAGTCACTAGATTAGGATTAAAGTTCAAAAAAGTCAAAAGAACCAACAATTTCAAAAAGTCAAAATTGTCGCAAATTTTTTTTTGAATAAACTAGTTGATTTTCTCTAGGTCTTAATACTTGGTTTCAGGAATTGTGCTTTTTGGACATTAATATTTTGTTGCTTATCTTCATTAGGATATTTTTAGTTATTTTTTTTAGCCTAGTTAAACTACTTATTTTCTGCTTTTCTTTTAGCACTTTTTAGCAAATTTCCCCTGTGACTCAGTTTTCACCAAACTTTACAAGCTCACGCAGAGCTCATTTGTGGGAGTTAGGCTTTGATTTTTGGCTTATTTGAAAGCTCCCCAGGTTGGCTTATTGGGTCAAAAGCCCTTTTTGACCCTTGAGCTTGTTTGTGGACCCCACAAAGGGCTGCAAGTCCACTGTTTTGGCCTAATTGGCCTGTGAGAATTTGATAAGTGCTCATTTGATCCTCTGGCTTATTCCTTGTGCTTATTCAGTAGTTTTAGCTTGTTTTAAGTTCATCTCTTGTGTTTATAGCTTATTGTACCTTGTGTAGCTTGTTGGTAGCTTATTCTCATCAAAATTCCATTTTCAAGCTTAAAAATCTCACTGTGTAAATCATAAGCTCACATTAAGCTTATTTTTAAGTTCTAGAAAGTTTGTTTTCATTAAAGTTACTCATTTTCAGTATATAAACAGTTCTCAAAAAGAAAAATAAAAAAATCATCACTTTTTAAAATAGTGATAGCTTTTATTTAAGAAGTTTTAGCTATTAAGCTTATTTTTCAACTTTTTCATTAAGCATTTAGTACTTTTTATATTTTTCCTAGGTTTCTGCATTATTATAGTATTTGTATTAAAAATTTCATAATCTTATCTTTTCATTTAGTATTTATAATAATTAATAATAGTTAAATTAGTTTTAATAAAAAAACCAAAAATAAAATCACTTATTGTTTATTTTTAATCACTAGCATCTTTTTCATAATTTTTCTAGTTCTTATTAACTATAAAGTATTTTTAGAAATTAGTTTCATAATTATTACTGTTCATTTTCCATTTTTCTTAATTAAATTAGTTTAACTAGCTTTTAATTGATAACTAAGTAAATAATTAGTAAAATAGCTTAATAATAATATTTATAAACTTTTTATAATTTTTTAGGATTCCCGTAATGGTTAATTAGTTTTATAAAATATTTCTTAATTTTCTAAGTCATTTGTAGTATAATTTGTAATTTAAATTATTTAAATTAGTTAATTAATATCTAATTAGTAATTAATTAATATTAAATTCAGAAAAAGACAAAAAGACATATTTTTAATTTTTTATATTATTTTTAAGTTATTTCAGAATTTTTAAAAATAAATTTTCATTTTCTTAAGTTTATTTAATATTATATTACATTTAGTTTAATTAAAATACTAAATAAGTAATTAAATAGTTTTTAATTAATATTAAATAATAAAATAATCAAAAAAATATTTTTCTTTTTTATAAAATTTTCTTTTAATAATAAGTTTGTAAAAAAGTCATTTTCACCCCCTCTAGTTTATTTTTGCTTAATTTGTCCTTTTCCCAGTACGCATTTACATTTGTTTTAATTTAAATTACGTTTTTAGTTTATCTGATTTCCCAGTAATTTTTAATATCTGTTATTTATCTCATTTCCATTAGTATAATCAATCCAATCATTATCTGGTTACTTTCCCGATCACTTATTCTCAGAACGTTTCCCAAAACACAATTTCAATCTCGTTGGGACTTAACGACCCGTGAGTACATTGTGCTTTCAACGGATCATAAATTGATCTCTCCTCTCTCAAATTTGACTTGTTGACCACTCCTGGTTAACTGGTTAGTTTGGGAGGAGTCAACTGTACATGACGAGTGCGTAGACGTCAGTTGTACGCCTTTGCAGGGTGTTTATCACGCGCTTTATTAAATGTGCTTTGACCCAGTGGGTGTTTGTCAAGTATAACTCGCTGATTCGTTTTCTTTGCCTATAAATAGGGCTAGAAAGGTGGGGAGGTTACAACTTGATACAATAGAGCCTCTTTCTTCCATTTTTCCACATCTCTTTCAAAAAGGTTTTTTCACATAGTTTTCATTATATTTTTTACGAAGGACATTTGTCTTCCTTTGATTTTTGGGGTGTGAGTGAAGACTAGTCATTTTGATGGCGAAGACATTTGTGGTCTGGGATCCTTTACCCATGTGTAGGGGTTGGATATGGGGACGCTTACTCCTCTTCCATCATTGTCTATCATTGCCATCCTTTGTGTGGACTTAGATCGCAGTAGAGTTTTGCAAGTGGTTGTTAGGATGGAGGGTCTTGCATAAGACTTTCTATCATCCTTCCTTAAGTCCTACCAGTGTGATTTGGTCGTCCTGATGAGAAACTTAAATTTTACACCGTATACTCAAGGTGGGCTTGATCACCTTAGGTGAAACTCAGATATTTCATAGTATATGGGAGTAGGAGTTGTGCCCGTCGTATCGACAGGGTTATAGCTGTGCTATGTCATGGCAGGTGTAGATTCTCACACTGGGAGGTTTTTTTCCAAGTGAAGCAATTTCCAGTGGGGTGTGCTATGACCTGCCATGCTATCACAACGGTGAGAAAAGGGTTGTTGGTTTCCATTGGCATATGCTATGCGGATCCCCGATCAAGGGTCTTGGTCCCTTGTTGTTTTTTATTATGTGAACTAGTTTTTACTCATTCACAGCCTATTTTTCAACATTTGTTATTTTTGTGTGTGATACTAATGTATATGCCTTTCTATTATGCTGCCAGAGGAAGCTACTATCATTGAGATGAATGAGCCAGTTTCTTTGATATTTGCGTTGAGGTACATGAATTAATTTACCAAGGCCAGCCCCTTGTCGAGCACGGTCACAATCAGCTTATCTTCTGAGCTACCTGTGGTTGTTGAGCCCACTCCTTGAGCAGCCTATAAATACTAAGCCATTTTCCAAAAATAAAAATAAAAAAATCAGACCTCTTTGCACAAAAATATTATGTTCTTTCTTCATTCTTCTTTGATCACTATAACTCTTTGGTATGTGTTTATAAGTGATACCGTCATCCTCTATCTCAAGTGCAAGAGAAGAACACTCGAATTCGTCAATAATCGAAGTGTTATAATGTAGTCCACACACACACGTAACTTGTGTTACAATTCTCTTCTTCCTCCAAACTCTTATTTGTACATTAGTGTATCCGACTTATGTGTGAGTCGTGATTAGGTGTGTAAGTGTAAATCCGTACAAAGTGTATGTCCGTGGGTGATTGTGTAGATCAAGACGGTGTGTACGTACGTAGGTGATTGTGTGTAGATTAGGACGGTGTGTACGTCCGCGGGTGTCCGTGTATAGATTAGGACAGTGTGTACATCCGTGTGTAGATTAGGACCGGGTGAAGGTCCGTGAAGA
This sequence comes from Artemisia annua, assembly GCA_014162995.1. Classification (NCBI taxonomy): domain Eukaryota; kingdom Viridiplantae; phylum Streptophyta; class Magnoliopsida; order Asterales; family Asteraceae; genus Artemisia; species Artemisia annua. The sequence goes on from LBNU01039310.1 coordinate 62,406, forward strand.
CTTGGATTGGGGGATGATTCAAGTGGACGAGGTATACGTCTGTGTAGCCACGTGGGCTTATGTGTAGATTGGTTCTAGCTAGGATTAGGACTCGACATTTCGCTTAGTGTCGTAAATCGGTGTAAGCGTTGGTGCACGGTTTGTTCCGCCATAATTGAGCTTGTTGACTAGTGAAGTAAATCTCGAGTTGGATACTCGGGGAGTGAAGTATGGCGAAGAGGTACTTCATGCTGAACCACTATAAATCATCGTGTCCGATTTGCGTTTTCTCTACTCATCTCTTTACTTTTTAATCTTGCTTTTATCGTTTTATATTTAGACTTGCATTGAGGTTGTGTTTGTGTGACTTGTCGCTTATATTGTGAATGCAAATGTGATGCAAACTAAGATAACTTAAAATACGCAAATACATAAATCATCACCTGGCTCTAAAAATGCCACTGGTGGTACGTAAATCATCACCTGGCTCTAAAAATGCCGCTGGTGGTGGTCCTATAAATAGGCAGCTGGTCCCACATATATATGGGACCGTCCATACATTTTAGGGACCGTCCCCAGTGCAATCAGAAATAGCTTAATTCTTTTAACCTTGAGTTATGCTTATGTTTGTGTGATTACTTGTATTGATGATACGTGAGTCTTGATTTGGTAAACATATTGTAATTACGTGACATATATATTTGTTATGAGTGACATAACCACTTTTCATATTTAGTCACACTTGATCGGGAATTTGATATGAAAAATTTTAAGTTTTTAAACAGGAACATATTCACCCCCTCCCCCTATACGTTTCTACACATTTTTTTAAAATTGAACACACCTCTGTTTTTTAACCCGTTTGAGATGTCACAAGTATCTATAATAAAATCAATGATCCAAATTTAACAACATAAGACCAAATCAGCATAGATTCAACAAAATCCATGTTGCAAGTATTTAAGTTGTTTTAAGCAATGATCTAGCACAAGACCAAAACAACCAAATCCTTGCAACACATATTCAATAAAATCAACACAAATTACTAAACAATATAAATTTCAAAACCCAAACCGAATCAAATATTTGAGTCACACTGAAAAAGCTCCAAGTCGCTTTAATAAAACTTAACAACACAAGACCTTGTTTTCAAATACAAAATTAGACAAAGATTAAACTCCAAAAAAACCTAATCGGGGATCCCGAAAAATAATCAACTAAACTACATGTTTTGAACTATTGCCCTTGCCATTTGTGTCACCACCTTTAGTGTCCCCAACACTGCCACGGCTACTGCCAGTACTCCTATCAAGGCCTTCATGACCTGAAAATGTCCGTTTAACTTAGTGATTGGTTTTGTATCCTATAAATATACAAAAAAATTGATACTCTTCACAAACCTTGTGTATCACCTTTCTTATACTCAACTTCACATTTATACCCATCAAACTCGATATAACCAGCCTGCATTAATTAAAACTCAGAAACTCTGATAAATCAAAGTGAATAACAGATCAACAATTACTACATTCATAAACTTAGGATAACAATTTCTCCATATAAAGGTAGCTGAACTTTATTAAATATACGTGAACTACATACATATATATGGACTTACATTGAGCCTTAGTTTAGTTATTTCTATATAATAATTGACAGAAGCGTGTAAACTTGAGGCACGTACCTCAACAGCCTGTTTTGCAGCTTTTTGGGTATTGAATTCAATAAATGCATAGCGATGACGATCCTACACGCAAAATATATACTTATCAGCATCAAAGAGATGATCGTAAAATACTTGAAAGATAGTATATTTGAGCTAGGCCATACCCAGATGGATTTAATCTGGATGTTCCTGTGCTTGACATTTCCAAATTTCTTAACCGCGCTTGTCAGTGTTCTGCGTGTAGCTTCTAGTGGCACGTTTTTTACATAGATAGTCTTATCTGCGACAAGTATATAAAGAGCGTTTAGTATAAATGTTAATGTCACTACTTAAAAAACAATCACATATAAAATAATGTATATAAATTAACGATAGATCCTATAGTACCAATATTTTTGGATGCAGTAGATGGTTTGGCACTAGCAGTAGATGATGATCCAGTTTTGGTTGGTAAGCTTGGTTTTGTGAGCTGTGTTAAGAGAAGCTACGCTTAGTGAATGCTTACCTAGAATTTAATATAGGTAAACAACAAAGTTATATATATGCTTTAGATAGAATTAGCTTACAATGGTAGTATAAGATTCATTCTCTTCAACTTCATCTTGGGGATCAGAAGGTAAATTCTTTTCATCCTGGCCTTTTTCAATATCCATAATTTCATTTGTAGAGCTAGATTTGCTGTTGTTCTCCATTTTGAAAACTTCACGAGTAGCTTCTGTTGCGATATCTTTCTCTATACAAAGTAGAACACTGGCTAATTTATACATCAAACAATATAATAAACGAGCAATTAAATTACTAGTATATACCATTCTTTGGAGGTGCATTAGATTTTCCATTTGTTTTTTGAGAAACTTCAACAATAGCCTTCGGAATAGTTAATGAACCGGCTTTTTTGATCTACATTTGGGAGCAATACTGCTTTAATTTACATTCATTTGGAAATTATATAGTCAACAACATAAGGATTGATAAAAGGGAGCTCACCATAGATGCATAAGACTTTTTTTTGACATCTTTTTTAGTGTCTGAAGGTTCGTCAGATAGTAGCAATGAACACATATTTTTTATTGATTCCTCTAAAATCTTATCGTCTTCTGTGGAGGTCCCCTGGTCTTTCATTAGAACTAGATTGGCTTCTGTTAAACAAAAAGAAAATATATAATCAAACGATATTGAACCAACATGATCAAACACGATTAATAAGAAAATTTATATATAAATTATACCACTTTCACGGAATATACAACTTCTATAAAAATTAGAGATACATTATAGATACATGTGACCTCTCAAACGGGTTAAAAAATAGAGGCGTGCTCAATTTTTTTTTAAATAGGATTTGACAGGTGGTTGTGTGGTGGTAGAGGGTGGAAGGTGCTGCTGGTTGTGTAGTGGTAGAGGTTGGTGGTGGTGGTGGTGGTGCTGGTTGTGTGGTGGTAAAGAAATGTGGTGGTGCAAATTCAAAAATAAAATAAAAGTGGGGAAAAAGACAAGGGTAAATTAGTCATTTCGCATGTGGTTTAACTTTGACTAGCGGAGATATTTAACGATCGTTAGCCAAAAGGGGACATTTTTCGCATTTAAGTTTGTTAAAGGACGTTGTTCACAAAAAGTGCAAACCACATGTACATCCTTCATTGTTAAGTTTGTTCAAAGATATTTTTTGCAACTTACCTAAAAATCTATCATGAAAATCGTTCAGTATCAACAATGCCTATGCTAATCTCATCTCACGTTAAAGATTTATGTAGTCAATTGTTATACATCATGTTTTGATCATATCACAAAGGATTGTGTATACACAAACCTGTGAATCACATGAGCATGAACTACAAATTATAAATTTGGAGTAATGAACTAGCCGAACAACATTAATCACACTATCAAGTAGATCTAACCAAAAGGTTTAGATTAAATAATATTTATTATATCAAAACATAAATAACAAATCGAGTAACTTCAAATCAAGATTAAAGCAAACACATAAGCATCAACTTTGTTTTGTCGGGGCAAACGTTATACTAGTAACTTAGTTTTTACGAATAAATGCAACTCATAAAGGAAGAAATAAGTAGCAATTTGTTATACCTCGAGTCATATCGCGCAACGTATATTTTTTGCACTTGTACTCAGAGAGAATCGAGCTTAGGAATGAACGCCTAAAACTGACCACATAATTAGTTTAGGTAAACTCGAGGTTAAATAGTGTTTCGGTTAGCTTGAGTCACGTTTTTTTTACATTTCAGATCATTTAACTCGAGTAACATTTTTCTTTTCCATTTTGTTGATTATTGTAAAATGATTGTTACACCTATGTTACTATATTGATTTGATAATAATTTTCACGTTTCACCACTAAATTTAGGGCTTGTTTACTACTCCGTACATTAAGTGGTTTAGAGAGAGAGTATTAATTAGCCTCTTAAAAGGGAGAGTAAGGGGGTGTTTCTTTTTTACTTTATGGGGAAAGATAGTGGAACTCACTAATTTAATATTATTATTTTGTTAAAAGGGACCACTTTTTCCACTAATGGGTCTATATCCCCAAGGCAAAAAATTTAAGCCCCTCCCCAATAAGATGTTCATATAGGTGTGGGCTCCACACATCCTCTTAGCTAACAAAAAAAAGAAACAACCCTAAGTCTTGTCTTAAAAAATAGCCCATTGAGCTTGGCTCAAATTATAATATCTAATCGGTTAAATAAAGATCTTTATATATTACTATATTCGTTCCAAAATTTAAGTCAATTTTGATTTTTTTTTTCTCAACTTTGACCTTAATTATTATTTTTCGAGTTATATAATAGTTGATGCAAAATATATAAATGAATTGTGTTTTAAATGTATTTATATTTTTGGATTAATTTCATATATCACCCTACTTTCATGATTAATTTCATATATACCAAAAGTGTAATCATTGATGCATAATGTACAATGTAAAACATGTTTGAGTATATATGAAATTTCTATATTTATAAAGGGGAATTCCCCTTTTATTGTTATACTTTTATCAAGTATTATATAACGAAAATGTATAATTATAGTCAAAGTTGCAAAATAAAAGTTAAAATGAACTTAAGTTTTGAGATGAAAGGACTAGCATTTTTTGATCATTTATTTATTTAATAATAATTATAATAGCAAATAAATACAATTATTTGTGTTATAAATACATTTTCACAACCTTTTAGCTATAGATTACCACATATTAAAATAAAGGGATAATTACCCAAATAGATTGGTTGCTAAAAGGTCGGGGTTTTTGGACCTTTGTTTTTCTCGTTTTCAAACTAGACCAGGTTGCCCTGTACAATTGCGCAACTATCCCCAGTAAGTGACAAGTGTGACTTCACTGATTACAAGGGTGATGAGCCATAGGGCAACTGGTCTACATCGGTATGACAATTGGGCAACTGGTCTACTTTAGTAAAAAAATGTCCGACACATGACGACACATGGTTGGGTAATTCAAATTGCCAAGTTGCTCCGTCTAGTTTGTGAACGAGAAAAAAAGGGTACAAAAACCCCAACCTTTTGGGTAATTATCCCTAAAATAAATGAATAATAAAAATTAAGCACGTCTATTTTAGTTATTTTACCTATTAAGTTACTTGATAATCTGATTTACTAAAAGAAATTGCGATATCAAACAAAATAATCAAATATAAACACTATATTTCATAATTATATTTTGTAAAATCATAGAGTGCGTTTAGTTGGAGGAAAACACTCTTGTTTTTCATAAAATGTTTTGTGGAAAACAATGAAAATAGAGATCATGTTTAAATCAGCGTTTTTGAACAAAAAGTTTTGCAAACCCAAAATCTCTTATTTCCTAATTTAACAAAGAAAATTACACAACAAATTTAAGTTATTTTTCCTTGTTTTCTTTTATAACAACCCTACTTCTCCTTTTTCAAAATAACAAAACACAAACATCAACTAAATGCGTTTTTTTATATTATGAAAATAAATTTATCTTTCAAATTTTTACAAAATTAGACATCGTAAACAAGAGAAACGGCTAACCCATGATAAGTAAATCATTTAAGAAATCCCTACATTTATTTCTTTTCTAAAAAATATACCCAAAATACAAAAAGATCACAACATTCTCACATGTCACATGTGCACAAACATGTGATCGGGTATGGACGGCATGACCAGTCCGGACATCAAACAGCTCTATACATTCCACTTTAATCACATTTTTAAATCCCGCCTGCACCTCTAGTTAAAAACCCTTTAACCATAGTTAAATAACCATCACATCATTAGCTGTAATCCAGTCACCAAATAAAAAAATAAAAAAATATCTCATTTCAAATCTCACACATTTCACATCCGTCAGATCTCAATTATTTATTTAACCCAATCTCAACCGTCCATTTAAATTTCAAATTATTTCATTTTCGAGCCATTAAAAAAATACACTTTATATACATTTCATAACCCTAACACACACACACTCACACACACAGTAACCGTTTTAGATCTCATCTTATCTCACCGTTAACTAACGCCGTTAACCGAAAATGAGAGAAATCCTACACATTCAGGGCGGTCAATGTGGGAACCAGATCGGGGCAAAGTTTTGGGAGGTGGTATGCGCAGAGCACGGGATCGATGTGACCGGAAAGTACACCGGAGACTCAGAGCTTCAACTAGAAAGGATAAATGTATACTATAATGAAGCGAGTGGGGGAAGGTTTGTACCACGCGCGGTGTTGATGGATCTGGAGCCAGGGACAATGGATAGTTTAAGATCTGGGGCATATGGTCAGATATTTAGACCTGATAATTTTGTGTTTGGTCAATCTGGTGCTGGTAATAATTGGGCTAAAGGTCATTATACTGAAGGCGCTGAGTTGATTGATTCTGTTTTGGATGTTGTCAGGAAGGAAGCTGAGAACTGTGATTGTTTGCAAGGTATAATAAGATCTGTCTATTTTGTTAAATTTTGAAATGATGTTTTGATTTGAAGTAGAAGTGATATATCTGTTGATAATTTACTAGATCTAATAGTTTTTAGATTTATCAATTTAATTTATTTGTGTGAAATGATGTGAATATGATGCATCTTCGTAGTTGTGTGGAATGATTTGAATATGATGGATACTAGTAGTTGTGTGAGATGATTTGAACATGTTGTATACAACTATACAAGTAGTTAAATATGATCTGATACAAACAGTTGTGTGAATTGATGATGCATACAGGTAGCTTTTAAATGATTTGAATATAATGTATACGAGTAGTTGTGATATTTTATTTGAATACAGTCTATACAAATTAGTTTTAAAATGATTTGAGTTTGATGTATACTAGTAATTGTGTGAATAGCGTCAAAATAAAATTATGTTATATTTTGGTATATGTATGATACCATCTGCCTCATATTTTGTTAATGTTTTGAAACTGATTACCATGATTTTATCACATTTAATATTTAAAAATGTGATTCGCTATATATGAACAGATTTTGGATAAACTATTTTCATTTTACACTTAAATTGAAGCCAAACATGTGTCATTTGAGTTGTGGTGTCAACTTTGGTTCAATCTGCTAAGTGTTTCATATCTGTTTGGCTTACGTAATTTAGTGGTTTGTAGTGGCTTGGAGGACTTATGGATGTTCATTACAATTCAAATCCGTGTTGTTAAATGACTGTAGGTTGTTACAGTTAGAAATGTTGTTTGTTTTAACTGAACATTTTTTTTGGATAATCAATTATCATTAGGTTGACGCCAGACGTGGATCATTTGTGTTCAAGCAGTCTGTAACTTCGAATTATTTAGCTTACAAACATAACATCTGATGTGTAATTTGCCTGGACTGTTTTCTGAGAAATTTTTTGCTGTGTTTTATAATTGTTATGTCTATCAACATGATATTATTAATTTTGATTCAATTTGGTTATCTAGTTCACACAACTAAGAGTGCGATGGTCATTGTTGTTCGCTACTTTTTATGATTGCATTGAATTGATACAGGAAGTTCAGTTATGTTATTTATGTCGAATGGTCTTTGGTGTGACATGGATTTAATGGCTATGCAGGTTTCCAGGTCTGCCATTCTCTAGGAGGTGGAACAGGTTCTGGTATGGGTACACTTTTGATCTCAAAGATTAGGGAAGAGTATCCTGACCGAATGATGATGACCTTCTCTGTATTTCCATCTCCTAAGGTTTCTGACACTGTTGTGGAGCCTTACAATGCCACCCTCTCTGTCCACCAACTTGTGGAAAATGCCGATGAGTGTATGGTTCTTGATAATGAAGCCTTGTACGATATCTGCTTCAGAACTCTCAAGTTGACTACCCCAAGCTGTAAGTATTTTCAATTAAAACTTGATTTTGTTCTAGTAAATGGTATAAATAATTAAGATATACTGTAATAATAATTGCTTGAGGTAAACTGACATTGTAAATTTGTGTAACAGTTGGTGATCTAAACCATCTCATTTCTGCAACAATGTCTGGAGTGACCTGCTGTTTGAGGTTTCCTGGTCAGCTCAACTCTGATCTTCGAAAACTCGCTGTGAATCTCATTCCATTCCCCCGTCTCCACTTCTTCATGGTTGGTTTTGCTCCCCTCACCTCACGTGGCTCCCAGCAATACCGTGCACTCACAGTACCTGAACTCACCCAACAAATGTGGGATGCCAAGAACATGATGTGCGCTGCTGACCCACGTCATGGTCGTTATCTAACTGCATCAGCCATCTACCGTGGAAAGATGAGCACTAAGGAAGTCGATGAGCAGATGCTAAATGTCCAAAACAAGAACTCTTCTTACTTTGTTGAGTGGATCCCAAACAACGTGAAATCCACTGTCTGTGATATCCCACCAACTGGTCTTAAGATGGCATCGACTTTCATTGGTAACTCTACTTCCATTCAAGAAATGTTCAGGCGTGTGAGTGAGCAGTTTACTGCTATGTTCAGGAGAAAGGCTTTCTTGCATTGGTACACTGGTGAAGGTATGGATGAGATGGAGTTTACTGAGGCTGAGAGCAACATGAATGATCTCGTGTCTGAGTATCAGCAGTACCAGGATGCAACTGCTGACGAGGAAGGAGAGTACGAGGAGGAAGAAGAGGAGTATGATGAGGCTTAAGCCATGTTGATTACAATTAGTGGTTGTAATATCTACTATTTTTTCCAAACGCTGTAGGAATAGGGAATTGATTAATGCATTTTGTTTAACTGGAAAGGGTTTGGCTGTAATTTGTCTATTTTGGATCATAAGTAATGTTTCTTATTTTGTCAAACCTGTTTTTGTCGTTAATGCGCTCCCGAGTTTCTGTTTGTATGGTTTTAGTTCAGCTTTTTTCTTTGAAATGTTGGCTTTATATTGATGTTACTTTTCTTAAAATAACCATTGCCACTCAAGTAAAATTCCAATTATACCTGCCATACATATCATTAGTTCATTACTGGTATATCAGTTATTGATTACATTTCATTGTTTTATTGAAAATAAATACAAGCCTGAGCTGTTTCGATCTCACCATCCCATAGTTCCTCAATTATCTTATTAGGCCAAAAAGTCCCTCCCACAATTAATGGCTGCAAAAAAGCAGATACGGTAAGAGTTTATAAACTTCCAACTGGTTTATCGAGTAAATCAGATAAGCATGAAAATACAGCTTGCCAGTTCAATAATAGACAACTCTGCGAGTAAGTCATCAGGAATGGGTCAATCAAGCAATTGACTACAGAAAACTTCTCTTTGATACATGCTTTGTTTGTACTTTTGAGAATGACACCATGACCCACCTTCAAACCTGAAAGGAGTGCACCCTGTATTTCTATCTTATCTGCAAGAAATGTTAGTACAGGATGATCAAGAACATCGCCTTGAGCCATTCTGTGCTGGAGAATTAAGTGGCCCATATCCATGAACATAAGTGAAAAGAGCCATTTTGACGCTGAACATGTTCATCCATAACTCCTCTGCATATAAGCCTCCTCCTACGAACATCCTAAGACAAAAAGATGTAAAAACCAGTGTCATTTGCTTTCTTAGTGACTCAAGTAGTGTTAGGTGATATCGAATCTGCCCTATAATATGGTTGGATATTCGAGCTAACCTAACATCACTCGTTTAGCAGGTCCAAACCCTAAGACTAGCCTAACCGAACCAGTTGTGGGCAGCATTTTCTTGCTTTAAACTGATCGCAAGGGGTCTGTAAAATATGAAGCTTTTTTTGCAGACCAGTCCGCAAAGAATCTTGCGGCATTCTTGGCTAATGTGGTGTTATTTACTTGATAATACTTTTCAATGGTGCTTTAATTTAATATGGTGGGTTTGGATCCTGGTTTTGGTTTGAAAAGTCCCAGTGGGGCTTATGAATGTATGTATTAGAGATCCAAAGTGCAGTTAAAGGGTGGCCTATTTCGTATACATACATTTAGTTGATCAGGTCATACTAGCTGAGTAACACGTCAAAATGATTAAACTGTCGTTATGAATCAATTGGTTGGTATGAATGCTGGCCAGTGGCCACACAGGATTATGCAGCTTCTAGTTGTGGTTGGGCCGTTGGGGTGTTGCTTTGTAGGGTTTGCATAGGGTTTACATCCATCAAAGCTCGTGTATGCCACTTAGATTTTTGGAGCATCAGGAGCTGGTAAACCTACATAAACCATACCACAATGAAAAACTGGCATGATAGGTCAAGTTTCTAAGATTTGACTTGTGAGGTCAAACTGGTCACTTTCATTCTAAAATTTGCAACAAGTTATTAAAGTTTTTGTAGAAAACAATGTGAACTAGATCTATCTTATAGCAAAGAGTGTAAACAGAGAATTTATTGTGCTGAGATCATGATTAATCCGCGCTAATCTTGAACTTGAGAAGCTGCACATTTGACCTCAAAAGTCAAAATCATTTCCAATTTTCTGTAACAAGGTCACTTGAGCCTTAATATGTGATTGCATTATTGGTCTTCTTCAATAAATTTATCCAAATATCCAATACATTCCCAACTAGATAGAGGCACACCTAAATTCAGAGAAGCTTCCAGTTTTCTGTTTTCGGTTTTACAGCAAACGGGGGCATGGAGGCCAAGTTAAAACGAAATGATATGTCAAACTACGCATTGAACCAGCATGTCATTTTTAAATGACGCCTATTTACTCACCTCGAATGTCATTATCATATTACTAGATATTAATCGGTTCTTTTAGGCATTAGCATAGCTATGAGCCTTTATGACCTTATGGAGTCATTTGTTAAGTCAAGTGCCCACATTGCATCAACTAAGTAGCAACGGTTTCTCAGAACCTAAGACAAGAGGGAAAGATATTGCATATCCCCAATTTACAGAAATGGCCTAAAACATTTTCCTTCCATTCTAATTCTATCAAGGGATAGATATAGTAAAATACTAAAATTTGAAGATTCTTGTACATGCACCATTGTAAGGTTCCTAAATTTCAAACAGTAGAAAAAACGAACACTTATTGCCGAGAACAACTGTTTGTAAATTGGTCGATACCTGAGTAACTATCATGAAAACCAGACTTCATCAAACATGAAGTGTATTTCACTGAGTCAGGCCCCAGATACTCGGCTAGTGAAAATTAAACAAGCTCGGAATTAGCTCATGTGGCCTCAATTTAGATGGTACATGATTAGTTTGTGCGGGGTGTGTAAAAGCTTTTATAAGCTCATACAAAATTTCAGTTAGCATTCTTTAGAAAGCCATGATTACTAGTTCCAAGAAACTACCAGTTGATCAATGCTTGCTAGGCAATTAAGTATTTTCTTGCACATACTTAAAAAACCATGACCATGAAATGCTTAATCATTAAAAGATAAACCATAACTCGCCCATCTTATGTACTATCCTGCAAAAGAACAAACCAACTATTCCTTGATTTCGAACCTCAACTTTGGTCTCGTTTTTATGTATTTTTTGAGCATGTACTACAATTATATTCCCCAACAGCTCTATACAGCTGAAGTAGTGTTATAATACTTTCGAGAGAAAAAAAGGCAGCTATGCTGTAACTAAGGCCCCCGAAAATGGTTAAGGGGGTGTAAGGAATTTGTGTTGAAAGTGATTTTCATGTTTGTCACGTTTCAAGTCATTGAAGATCAGTTTCCTAGTGTTTGGTTTGGTTTAGTGTAACTGATTCTAATTAGTTTGAGAGTAAAATAATCATTTTGGACTTGACTACAGTATAATTAATTATGCTCATTTAGTGTGATTTTCTAATTTAAATCACTGCATAAACTGAGTTTTAATCCCTAATAAGATGTTCATATAGGTGTGGGCTCCACACATCCTCTTAGCTAACAAAAAAAAGAAACAACCCCTTAAGTCTTGTCTACAAAAATAGCCCATTGAGCTTGGCTCAAATTATAATATCTAATCGGCTAAATAAAGATCTTTATATATTACTATATTCGTTCCAAAATTTAAGTCAATTTTGATTTTTTTTCTCAACTTTGACCTTAATTATTATTTTTCGAGTTATATAATAGTTGATGCAAAATATATAAATGAATTGTGTTTTAAATGTATTTATATTTTTGGATTAATTTCATATATCACCTTACTTTCATGATTAATTTCATATATACCCAAAGTGTAATCATTGATGCATAATGTACAATGTAAAACATGTTTGAGTATATATGAAATTTCTAAATTTATAAAGGGGAATTCCCCTTTTATTGTTATACTTTAACGAAAATGTATAATTATAGTCAAAGTTGCAAAATAAAAGTTAAAATGAACTTAAGTTTTGAGATGAAAGGACTAGCATTTTTTGATCATTTATTTATTTAATAATAATTATAATAGCAAATAAATACAATTATTTGTGTTATAAATACATTTTCACAACCTTTTAGCTATAGATTACCACATATTAAAATAAAGGGATAATTACCCAAATAGATTGGTTGCTAAAAGGTCGGGGTTTTTGTACCTTTGTTTTTCTCGTTTTCAAACTAGACCAGGTTGCCCTGTACAATTGCGCAACTATCCCCAGTAAGTGACAAGTGTGACTTCACTGATTACAAGGGTGATGAGCCATAGGGCAACTGGTCTACTTCGGTATGACAATTGGGCAACTGGTCTACTTTAGTAAAAAAATGTCCGACACATGACGACACATGGTTAGGTAATTCAAATTGCCAAGTTGCTCCGTCTAGTTTGTGAACGAGAAAAAAAGGGTACAAAAACCCCAACCTTTTGGGTAATTATCCCTAAAATAAATGAATAATAAAAATTAAGCACGTCTATTTTAGTTATTTTACCTATTAAGTTACTTGATAATCTGATTTACTAAAAGAAATTGCGATATCAAACAAAATAATCAAATATAAACACTATATTTCATAATTATGTTTTGTAAAATCATAGAGTGCGTTTAGTTGGAGGAAAACACTCTTGTTTTTCATAAAATGTTTTGTGAAAAACAATGAAAATAGAGATCATGTTTAAATCAGCGTTTTTGAACAAAAAGTTTTGCAAACCCAAAATCTCTTATTTCCTAATTTAACAAAGAAAATTACACAACAAATTTAAGTTATTTTCCTTGTTTTCTTTTATAACAACCCTACTTCTCATTTTTCAAAATAACAAAACACAAACATCAACTAAATGCGTTTTTTTATATTATGAAAATAAATTTATCTTTCAAATTTTTACAAAATTAGACATTGTAAACAAGAGAAACGGCTAACCCATGATAAGTAAATCATTTAAGAAATCCCTACATTTATTTCTTTTCTAAAAAAACATACCCAAAATACAAAAAGATCACAACATTCTCACATGTCACATGTGCACAAACATGTGATCGGGTATGGACGGCATGACCAGTCCGGACATCAAACAGCTCTATACATTCCACTTTAATCCCATTTTTAAATCCCGCCTGCACCTCTAGTTAAAAACCCTTTAACCATAGTTAAATACCCATCACATCATTAGCTGTAATCCAGTCACGAGTCACCAAATAAATAAAAAAGGCACAATTGCATATATATCCCTCCCAAAGTGAATAATTGCATATATATATCCTTTGTACAAGTTTTTGATGCACATAGTACAATGGTTTTTATGCATGCTTTGGATATATATGCAATTATGCATTTTCGGAAGGATATATATGCAAAAACCCCTCTAAATTAAAAAATAAAAAAATATCTCATTTCAAATCACACACGTTTCACACCCGTCCGATCTCTATTATTTATTTAACCCAATCTCAACCGTCCATTTAAATTTCAAATTNAAAAAAGACACAATTGCATATATATCCCTCCCAAAGTGAATAATTGCATATATATATCCTTTGTACAAGTTTTTGATGCACATAGTACAATGGTTTTTATGCATGCTTTGGATATATATGCAATTATGCATTTTCGGAAGGATATATATGCAAAAACCCCTCTAAATTAAAAAATAAAAAAATATCTCATTTCAAATCACACACGTTTCACACCCGTCCGATCTCTATTATTTATTTAACCCAATCTCAACCGTCCATTTAAATTTCAAATTATTTCATTTTCGAGCCATTAAAAAAATACACTTTATATACATTTCATAACCCTAACACACACACACTCACACACACAGTAACCGTTTTAGATCTCATCTCATATAACCTATAACTAACGCCGTTAACTAAAAATGAGAGAAATCCTACACATTCAGGGCGGTCAATGCGGGAACCAGATCGGGGCAAAGTTTTGGGAGGTGGTGTGCGCAGAGCACGGGATCGATGTGACCGGAAAGTACACCGGAGACTCAGAGCTTCAGTTAGAGAGGATAAATGTGTATTATAATGAAGCGAGTGGGGGAAGGTTTGTACCACGCGCGGTGTTGATGGATCTGGAGCCGGGGACGATGGATAGTTTGAGATCTGGGGCATATGGTCAGATATTTAGACCTGATAATTTTGTGTTTGGTCAATCTGGTGCTGGTAATAATTGGGCTAAGGGTCATTACACTGAAGGCGCTGAGTTGATTGATTCTGTTTTGGATGTTGTCAGGAAAGAAGCTGAAAACTGTGATTGTTTGCAAGGTATACTAAGATCTGTTTATTTTGTGATTTATTTTGTTAAATTTTGAAATGATGTATCTGTTGATAATTTACTAGATCTAACAGTTTTTATGTAGTTGTTTTTATGTATCTGTTGATAGTTTTTATGTATCTGTTGTTAATTTTACTTATTTGTGTAGTTGTTTGTTTATTTGACTGAGATAAAAACTATCTATGCTAATAGTTTTGTGTAATATACGACTATACAAGTAGTTGCGTGAATATGATCTGATACAAAAAGTTGTGTGAATTGATTATGTATACAAGTAGTTTTTAAATGATTTTGAAAATAATGCATACGAACAGTTGAGTTTAGTGAATTGAATGATGTATAGGAGCAGTTGTGTGAATTTATTGGAATACTGTTTATACAAGTAGTTTTGAAATGATTTGAGTTTAATGTATACGATTAATTATGTTCTATTTTCATGTATGATACAGTCTGCTACATTTTTTCTTTAAGTGTTTCAAACTGATTTTGCTATCTATGATCTGATTTTAAAAAACTATTTTCATTTTACGCTTAAATTGAAGCCAATCATGTATCATTTTTGAGTTGTGGTGTCAACTTGGATGCAATCTGCTAAGTGTTTCATATCTGTTTGGCTTACGTAATGTTGTGGTTCTTAGTGGCTCGGAGGACTTATGGTTGTTCATTACAATTCAAATCTGTGTTGTTAAATGACTGTAGGTTGTTACAGCTAGAAATGTTGTTTGTTTTAACTGAACATTTTTATTGGATAATCAATTATCATTAGGTTGAAGCCAAACATGGATCATTTGTGTTTAAGTAGTCTGTAAATTTGATTATTTAGACCACAAACATAGCATCTGATGCGTAATTTGTCTGGATAGTTTTCTGAGAAAATTTTGGTGTGTTTGATAATTGTTATGTTCTGTCATCATGATATTATTGATTTGATTCAATTGGATTGTCTATTTCACACAACTAAGAGTGTGATGTTTCATTGTTGTTTGCTACTTTTTATGATTGCATTGAATTGATACAGGAAGTTCAGTTATGTTATTTATGTCGAATGGTCTTTGGTGTGACATGGATTTAATGGCTTTAAATATGCAGGTTTCCAGGTCTGCCATTCTCTAGGAGGTGGAACAGGTTCTGGTATGGGTACACTTTTGATCTCAAAGATTAGGGAAGAGTATCCTGACCGTATGATGATGACCTTCTCTGTATTTCCATCTCCTAAGGTTTCTGACACTGTTGTTGAGCCTTACAATGCCACCCTCTCTGTCCACCAACTTGTGGAAAATGCTGACGAGTGTATGGTTCTTGATAATGAAGCCTTGTACGATATCTGCTTCAGAACTCTCAAGCTGACTACCCCAAGCTGTAAGTATTTTCAATTAAAACTTGATTTCGTTCTAGTAAATAGTATAAATACTGAAGATATAATAATAATTGCTTGAGGTAAACTAACAATGTAAAATTTTGTATCAGTTGGTGATCTAAACCATCTCATTTCTGCAACAATGTCTGGAGTGACCTGCTGTTTGAGGTTTCCTGGTCAGCTCAACTCTGATCTTC
This sequence comes from Artemisia annua, assembly GCA_014162995.1. Lineage (NCBI taxonomy): Eukaryota > Viridiplantae > Streptophyta > Magnoliopsida > Asterales > Asteraceae > Artemisia > Artemisia annua. The sequence goes on from LBNU01039310.1 coordinate 78,679, forward strand.
GAAAACTTGCTGTGAATCTCATTCCATTCCCCCGTCTCCACTTCTTCATGGTTGGTTTTGCTCCCCTCACCTCACGTGGCTCCCAGCAATACCGTGCACTCACAGTTCCCGAACTCACTCAACAAATGTGGGATGCCAAAAACATGATGTGCGCTGCTGACCCACGTCACGGGCGTTACTTGACTGCATCAGCCATCTATCGTGGAAAGATGAGCACCAAGGAAGTCGATGAGCAGATGCTTAACGTTCAAAACAAGAACTCTTCTTACTTTGTGGAGTGGATTCCAAACAACGTGAAGTCCACTGTCTGTGATATCCCACCAACTGGCCTTAAGATGGCATCAACTTTCATTGGTAACTCTACTTCCATTCAAGAAATGTTCAGGCGTGTGAGTGAGCAGTTTACTGCTATGTTCAGGAGAAAGGCTTTCTTGCATTGGTACACTGGTGAAGGCATGGACGAGATGGAGTTCACTGAGGCCGAGAGCAACATGAACGATCTTGTGTCTGAGTATCAGCAATACCAGGATGCAACTGCTGATGAGGAAGGAGAGTACGAGGAGGAAGAAGAGGAGTATGATGAGGCTTAAGCCGTATTGATTACAATTAGTGGTTGTAATATCTACTATTTTTTCCAAACATTGTAGGAATAGGGAATTGATTAATGCATTTTGTTTAACTGGAAAGGGTTGGGCTGTAAGTTGTCTATTTTGGATCATAAGTAATGTTTCTTATTTTGTCAACCTGTTTTTGTGGTTAATGCTCCTGAGTTTATGTTTGTATGGTTTTAGTTCTGCTCTTTTCTGTTTAACCCAAGTAAAATTGCAATTATACCTGCCATACTATCATTAGTTCATTACTGGTATATCAGATTTTGATTACATTGCATTGTTTTAATGAAAATAAATACAAGCCTGAGCTGTTTTGATCTCACCATCCCATAGTTCCTCAATTATCTTATTAGGCCAAAAAGTCCCTCCCACTAGTAATGGCTCCAAAAAACAGCAGATATGGTAAGAGTTTATAATTTTCTGACTGGTTTATCTACTAAATCAGATAAGCATGAAAATACAGCTTGCTAGTTCAATATTAGACAACTCTACGAGTAAGTCGTCAGGAATGGGTCAATCAAGCAATCGACTACAGAAAACTTCTCTTTGATACATGCTTTGTTCGTACTTTTGAGAATGACAACATGACCCACCTTCAAACCTGAAAGGAGTGCACCCTGTATTTCTATCTTATCTGCAAGAAATGTTAGTATAGGGTGATCAAGAACATCGCCTTGAGCCATTCTGTGCTGGAGAACTAAGTGGCGCAAATCCATGAACATACAAGTGAAAAGAGCCATTTTGACGCTAAACATGTTCATCCATGGAGAGTCGTTGAATCAGTCCGCGCCAGATTATGCATCAACAACTCCTCTGTATATATGCCTCCATTACTATTTGAGTAATTGGTACCTCTGAATCCTTTAATATAAGAACATCCCAAGACAAATAGATGTAAAAACCTGTGTCATTTGCTTTCTAAGTGAGACTCAAGTAGTGTTAGGTCATATTGAATCTATCCCCTCTAATATGGTTGGATATTCGAGCTAACTGAACATGACGCGTTTAGCCAGTCCAAACCCTAAGACTAGCCTAACCGAACCAGTTGTGGGCATCATTTTATTGCTTTAAACTGATCGCAAGGGGTCTGCAAAATATGAAGCTTTTTTTGCATGGTTATATTTACTTGATAATACTTTTGAATGGTGCTTTAATTTGATATGGTGGGTTCAGATCCTGGTTTTGGTTGAAAAGTCCCAGTGGGGCTTATGAATGTATGTATTAGAGGTCCAAAGTGCAGTTAAGTGTGGTCCATTTTGTATACATACAAATAGTCGATCAGGTCATACTAGCTGAGTAACACGTCAAAATGATTAAACTGTCGTTATGAATCAACTGGTTGGTATGAATGCTGGCTAGTGGCCACACAGGATTATGCAGCTTCTGATTGTGGTTGGGCCACCGGGGTGTTGCTTTGTATGGTTTGCATAGGGGTGTATGCCACTTAGATTATTGGGGCTTCAGGATCTGGTAACCTACATAAGCTATACCACAGTGAGAAACTGGCATGATAGGTCAAGTTTCTAAGATTTGACTTGTGAGGTCAAATGGGTCACTTTCATTCTAAAATTTGATACCACATTTTCTTTTTTTTAATAAAACAATGTGAACTAGATCTATCTTATAGCAAAGCGTGTAAACAGAGAATTTATTGTGCTGAGATCATGATTAATCCGCGCTAATCTTGAACTTGAGAAGCTGCAAGTTTGACCTCAAAAGTCAAAAATCATTTCCAAATTTCTGTAACAAGGTCACTTGAGCCTTAATATGTGATTGCATTATTGGTCTTCTTTCTTCAAAAAATTTATCCAAATATCCAATACATTCCCAACTAGATAGAGGCACACCTAAATTCAGAGAAGCTTCCAGTTTTCTGTTTTCGGTTTTACAGTAAACGGGCACATGGAGGCCAAGTTAAAACGAAAGTATATGTCAAACTACGCATTGAACCAACATGTCATTTTTAAATGACGTCTATTTACTCACCTTGAATGTCATTATCATATTACAAGATATTAATCGGTTCTTTTAGGCATTAGCATAGCTATGTGCCTTTATGACCTTATGGAGTCATTTGTTAAGTCAAGTGGCCCACATTGCATCAACTAAGTAGCAACGGTTTCTCAGAACCTAAGATGAGAGGGAACGATATTGCATATCCCAATTTACAGAAATGGCCTAAAACATTTTCCTCCCATTCTAATTCCATCAAGGAATAGAAATAGTAAAATACTAAAATTTGAAGATTCTTGTACATGCAACATTGTAAGGTTCCTAAACATGAAACAGTAGAAAAAACAAACATTTTTTGCGGAGAACAACTGTTTGTAAATTGGTCGATACCTGAGTAATTATCATGAAAACCAGACTTCATCGAACATGGTATTTTCACTGAGTCAGGCCCGAGATACTCAGCTAGTGAAAATTAAAAAAGCTCGGAATTAGCTCATGTGGCCTCTATTTAGATAGTACATGATTAGTTTGTGCAGGGTGTGTATAAGCTTCTATAAGCTCATACAAAATTTCAGTTAGCATTCATTAGAAAGCCATGATTACTATTTACTAGTTCCAAGAAACTACCAGTTGCTCAATGCTTGCTAAGCAATTAACTATTTTCTTGCACATACCTAAAAAACCATGACCACGAAATGCTTAATCATTAAAAGAGAACCCATAACTCGCCCATAATGTACAACTTGCTAAGCCTTCCCATGCTTACCATCCTGCAAAAAAACAAACCAACTATTCCTTGTATTAATATACAAGCTACAAGTCAAGTCAACACAATATGCAAGAATCATAAAGTCAACTATCTTTCTCCACATTGTATAAAGCATCAAAGTCATTTGTACAAGTTTGGTTAGCTTATGTACAAGTCTGTATAGCTTAGCATTTGAAAGTTAGTTAACTGCAATTGTATAAATACATGTAACTCTCATTTGTGATGTAATAATATCATTTCTACATTTCATTTCACTCTCATTTCTCTCTCAATGTTCGGTTAGTGATACCTTGGTTTTGAACCTCAGCTTTTGTATCGTTTTTTTATGTATTTTTTGAGCATGTATTACAAGCTACATTATATCCCCTAACAGCTCTATACTGCTGAAGTAGAGTTATAATACTTTCGAGAGAAAAAAAGGCAGCTATGCTGTAACTAAGGCCCCCGAAAATGGTTAAGGGGGTGTTAGGAATTGTGCATTGAAAGTGATTATCATGTTTGTCGTGTTTCCAAGTCGTTGAAGATCAGTTTCCTAGTGTTTGGGCTTGGGTTAGTGTAATTGATTCTAATTATTTTGAGTATAAAATAATCATTTGGGACTTGACTACAGTATAACTAATTCTGCTCATTTAGTGTCATTTTTTTAGATGTAAATCACTGCATAAACTGAGTTTTAATGTTCAATACAGAAATGAGTTAGCAACTAGTATCAACTTGAATATTCAAAAGTACTTATTTCACTATTAAATAATCAGATAAGCAGTTGAATTATTGGCTGTAACACGTGTCATCTCAAAAAATTTAAATGACAACATGCATTGCTAGGAAATTTCCTCTAGATCTACTTCAAATTACGATATATTCTACATAAAGGCATTTATAATTGGGAAAATCCTTGATGTACCCCAAAGGTACAATATTACCAACCCCTACCACCCAAATTTTTTTTTTCTTCATATGCCCCAGAGGCGGAGGTAGTCCAAAAATCTTAGGCGGATCTCATAAAATAGTGACATGTGTCCCTATATATGGCCCCACCAAGTACTAACACAATACTACTTTATACAGGTACTTTCTTGAGCGACTGAGCCCACATTTTTAGGGCGACTTAACTTTTTTGTCTTTTTGCAAAAAAATTAATAATAAAGTTAAGTACATTTTTAGTCCTTGTTGTTTGGTTAGTATTTCATTTTTTGTCACACTTTTTCTTTCACTTTTATAAATAAGAAACAATCACAAACAAAAACATATACATAAACATTCACTTCTATAAACAAACCAGATCTAATAACTCAACAACAACAACCACACTCATCCCTCAGATCTGAGACTCCGCCGTCGACGGAGACGTAACCACCACCACCACTACGACTGGACTCCGTTCAATCCGGTGATCGTCCTACGCGCCGTCGCCGAGACGTTAGCGACTCTCACGCGCCAAAATCCAAGGCTCGAGAGCTCTTCAAGGTGCAACAACTGCGATAAAAAAAAACATTAGATCTGGTATTTGGATGGTGATACGTTCGGTGGTGGCAGAGGTTGAGATGGTGATGGTTGGCGGATGTGGTATGTGGATCCGTGCGGAGCTCTGATTTGGTTGAGGTCGATGGTGGTGTTTGGGATGTGTGTGGCGGAGGCTCGATCTGGATTTTTTATGAAGATTTGTTTGGTTGTGTGATGAAGATCTGGGGTTATTTGGATGAAAGATTTGGTGTTTTTTTTTTTTTTTTTGGATTACAGCTTTGTATATAGCTTTCATTTGTGTGAAGAAGACATATTGTTGTGTTTACAGTTTCATGCTTTTTTTTTGAAGTTTATGAGCATATTATACAACATAAATAGTGAAAAGTTGAATTATCTTTGCACAAAAATCCATATCTGAATCATACACGGAACTTTTGTAACTCCATTTATCTTACTGTTAAAGTTTTAGTCTTTTTTCTTAAGATTTTAATAACATCTCTTGGTGAAGTTATTGAGACATGAATGTATCTATATATTGGTAGTGTTTGTATGTTTGATGGATTTTATAGATGAATTTCTGTATGCGATAGCTTCATGTGTGTTTAGGATGAAACATTTTTGTAGTGGGTTAAATCTTTTATTTGTGGTTGTTTTCTGTTTTTAAGAAAATAAAATGTAGAAAGATTGTTACCAAAAAATGAAATTAAAGCAAAAAACAAGACTTAAAGAATGTAGTTAATAACTTTTTCGCAAAAAAGACAAAAAAAGTTAAGTCGCCCTAAAAATGGGTGGGCTCATCGCCCGAAGAAATACCTGTAAAAAGTTAGTATTGTGTTAGTACTTGGTGGGGCCATATATAGGGACACATGTCACTATTTTATGAGATCCGCCTAAGATTTTTGGACTAACTCCGCCTCTGGGGCATATGAAGAAAAAAAAAATTTTTGGGGTGGTAGGGGTTGGTAGAATTTTACCTTTGGGTACATCAAGGATTTTCCCTTTATAATTTTAGTCACTAGCTTCATGAATCCTGTCCCAACTTATCACAGTCACTTCAAACACATTATCAATGGCTTCTTCATCTTCACGGTCGTGGAAGTATGACGTATTTCTTAGCTTTAGGGGGGAAGATACCCGTAAGAATTTTGTAGATCATTTCTACACAGCTCTTGGTCAACGACTTATCCGAACTTACAAGGATGATATAACTCCTCGCCCTTTCATTTGGGAGAGGCGTAATATTACCACTTTGCAAATGTGAGCATACATGCTAATTAACCATTTGTATATATCCAATCTGCAGACATGAGGCAGCAGTCATCCAAAATATCGTCGATGCAATTTCAGATAAGTTGCTTTCGTCAAACTCAGATATTGACGAAGAGCTTGTTGGAATGACGGACCGTGTAAAAGATTTGATATCGAGATTAGAAATTGGGACAGGTGCTGTGCGAATGGTTGGGATATGGGGCGTTGGAGGCGGTGGTAAGACTACTCTTGCCACATCTGTTTATATGAAAATCAGTGACCATTTTCAAGGTCACTGCATTGTTGAGAATATTCGTGAGGAATCAAGCAAATCTGGTTTAAAAAAGTTACACGAAAATATTTTAAAAGAAGTTTTGAAAAGAGAAGTAAGAGTGCAGAGTGTTGAACAAGGAAAACGCATGATACAAAGTAGGTTATGCCATAGTAAAGTCTTAATTCTTCTTGGTGATGTCGATGACCCTAAACAACTAGATGCGTTAGCTGGATCACATAGTTGGTTTGGTGATGGGAGTCGCATCATAATCACAACTAAAGATGAACATGTGTTAAAAACTCGAAATGTAGACCACATCTCTCCTGTCACATTATTATCACAGGACGAGGGTATCCGGCTCTTTATAAAACATGCATATAATGAAGAGGAGCCTCTAAAAGATTATGGGATACTTTCATTACGTGTGGTTTCTTATGCTCATGGGCTCCCATTAGCACTTAAAGTTTTAGGTTCTTTTCTATATGACAAGATGAGAAAGAGTGGATGAGTACCTTGCATAGACTAAAACAAATTCCAGAAAGTGAGATTATGGAGAAGCTCAAAATTAGCTATGATGGGCTTAAAAAGGTGGAGAAAGAGTTATTCTTGGATATAGCATGTCTCTTCAGGTGGAGAAGCAAAGACAATGCAATGGAGATATTTATAGCTTGTGGTTTCCACCCTGACATAGGGATAAAGGTGTTGATACAAAAGGCTCTCATAACTATCAATTTAGATGGTCTTTTTAATATGCATGATCTGGTACAAGAAATGGCACACTACGTTGTTAGAGGGGAACATCCTGATAATCCTGAAAAACATAGCAGAGTTTGGAAAAAGGAAGAAATCAGAAACATGTGTCTTGGGGATGGAACAACGGTAAATGTTAAGCTGGCTTTCTTTACAAAATATATATTATACATGCACTAACTGATCAGATACACACATAATAATGATAAAAGCTAAACTATACATTGTTTCTCCTTAAATTATTGCATGAAAACGACAAGATTGAAGCGATATACCAAAGTCTAGATTTGGTTCCATCGCAGTACTTTAAGTTTGTTTCAAACTTGAAGAAACTAAGGTGGATTCATGTAAGTTGGATTCATGTGATTATGAGTAATGACGATAATCTCGAAGGGCCTTATTTTCTTTCAAATGAGTTGCGGTATATTAATTGGGATAAGTATCCTGCAAGTCCATTCCCAGACAGTTTCCAGCCAATGAATCTTGCTGTTCTAAAAATGTCGTGTAGCTTTCAAAAGGAACTTTGGAGGAGTCACAAGGTAATTCAATGGTTCCCATTATTTCTTTCATTTAAATCAGAAATCTATATATTAATTCAACTGTTTACTCGTGGCATTGACTATCGGTATAGTTTTATAAATTACATTTAAGTCAGGAATTTCCAACCAAAAAAGAAAGAAAAAAAAAAAAAAACTATTTCTTTGTTTGTTTCTACCTTTGAATTAGTGCAGACAGATTCTTGAATTCCTCTTATTTAACTTATACTTGCGCAATATTAACTTCTGTATCATTGTATAAATTAGCGGCTACCAAAACTGAAAATCCTTCAACTACATGATATGAGAAAACTAGTCAGCACACCAAATTTTGATGGACTCCCCTGTCTTCAAAATTTGGAACTCCGCTACTGTAAAAATTTAGAAGAGATTCACCCATCAATTGGAAATCATAGAAGTCTTAAAATCGTAAAGGTAGAATATTGTCCCAATCTTAGAATGTTTCCAACAATTTTCAAGATGGATAAACTCAAGCTTCTTAAAATCGTTTATTGCCACAAAAGTTTATAATTCCCCAATATCCATGCAAACATGGATAGCTTGGTAAAGTTGTATCTGGACGAAATTGGAATAGAAGGTTTGCTGTCATCAATTGGAGAACGTTGTACCAGCCTTATTTGCTTTCTTAGTGACTCAAGTAGTGTTAGGTGATATTGAATCTGCCCTATGATATGGTTGGATATTCGAGCTAACCGAACATCACTCGTTTAGCAGGTCCAAACCCTAAGACTAGCCTAACCGAACCAGTTGTGGGCAGCATTTTCTTGCTTTAAACTGATCGCAAGGGGTCTGTAAAATATGAAGCTTTTTCTGCAGACCAGTCCGCAAAGAATCTTGCGGCATTCTTGGCTAATGTGGTGTTATTTACTTGATAATACTTTTGAATGGTGCTTTAATTTAATATGGTGGGTTTGGTTTGAAAAGTCCCAGTGGGGCTTATGAATGTATATATTAGAGATCCAAAGTGCAGTTAAAGGGTGGTCTATTTTGTATACATACATTTAGTTGATCAGGTCATACTAGCTGAGTAATACATCAAAATGATTAACTGTCGTTATGAATCAATTGGTTGCTATGAATGCTGGCCAGTGGCCACACAGGATTATGCAGCTTCTAGTTGTGGTTGGGCCGTTGGGGTGTTGCTTTGTAGGGTTTGCATAGGGTTTACATCCAGCAAAGCTCGTGTATGCCACTTAGATTTTTGGAGCATCAGGAGCTGGTAAACCTACATAAACCATGTTGGTTGATTGGTTGTTTTAGGGTTTCCAAATCAGGGTAAAGATAATCAATTAGGTACCGGATATTCACTTGAAATCGTGGTATCACTTTCCAATAGAAACTATTCGACCCTATGCCTGGGTTACACGAATATCTCTATAGGATAAGACCAAGTGATGTTCTTGTTTTAGGCACAAAGCAAGAACCAAATCGTATTCAAGTGTTTAGGGTTTGTATTAATCGTATTCATGCAGAATGTTATGACCTCTATTTATAATAGAGAATACTCAAACCCTAGCCCATGGAATTATGTATAATTAACGGCCCATTAATTATATCATAATACTTTCCATAATAGTAGGAATCAGTGGTTAAAAACGAGCTGCAGAATAAACTGATGCCAGCAGCAGAATCACACTAGCAGCAGAAACCACTAGCAGCAGAATCCACTGTCAGCAGAATCCACTAGCAGCAGATTCATACTAACAGCAGAATCAATACTAGCAGCAGAATCAGATCAGCAGAAACAGATTCACACTAGCATAACCACTATTGAGTCAGGGGATTCAGTGACCAAATGGGTGTACACTCCGTACCTCCAAACCCATTACCAAGTGTGAATTGATCCCTCAAGTGCACTAAATTTTCCAACAAACCATACCACAATGAAAAACTGGCATGATAGGTCAAGTTTCTAAGATTTGACTTGTGAGGTCAAACTGGTCACTTTCATTCTAAAATTTGCTACAAGTTATTAAAGTTTTTGTAGAAAACAATGTGAACTAGATCTATCTTATAGCAAAGAGTGTAAACAGAGAATTTTATTGTGCTGAGAACATGATTAATCCGCGCTAATCTTGAACTTGAGAAGCTGCAAGTTTGACCTCAAAAGTCAAAATCATTTCCGAATTTCTGTAACAAGGTCACTTGAGCCTTAATATGTGATTGCATTATTGGTCTTCTTTCTTCAATAAATTTATCCAATACATTCCCAACTAGATAGAGGCACACCTAAATTCAGAGAAGCTTCCAGTTTTCTGTTTTCGGTTTTACAGCAAACGGGTGCATGGAGGCCAAGTTAAAACGAAATTATATGTCAAACTACGCACTGAACCAGCATGTCATTTTTAAATGACGTCTATTTACTCACCTCGAATGTCATTATCATATTACTAGATATTAATCGGTTCTTTTAGGCATTAGCATAGCTATGTGCCTTTATGACCTTATGGAGTCATTTGTTAAGTCAAGTGCCCACATTGCATCAACTAAGTAGCAACGGTTTCTCAGAACCTAAGACAAGAGGGAAAGATACTGCATATCCCAATTTACAGAAATGGCCTAAAACATTTTCCTTCCATTCTAATTCTATCAAGGGATAGATATAGTAAAATACTAAAATTTGAAGATTCTTGTACATGCACCATTGTAAGGTTCCTAAACTTCAAACAGTAGAAAAAACGAACATTTATTGCCGAGAACAACTGTTTGTAAATTGGTCGATACCTGAGTAACTATCATGAAAACCAGACTTCATCAAACATGAAGTGTATTTCACTGAGTCAGGCCCAAGATACTCGGCTAGTGAAAATTAAACAAGCTCGGAATTAGCTCATGTGGCCTCAATTTAGATGGTACATGATTAGTTTGTGCGGGGTGTGTAAAAGCTATTATAAGCTCATACAAAATTTCAGTTAGCATTCTTTAGAAAGCCATGATTACTAGTTCCAAGAAACTACCAGTTGATCAATGCTTGCTAGGCAATTAAGTATTTTCTTGCACATACTTAAAAAACCATGACCACGAAATGCTTAATCATTAAAAGATAAACCATAACTCGCCCATCTTATGTACTATCCTGCAAAAGAACAAACCAACTATTCCTTGGTTTTGAACCTCAACTTTGGTATCGTTTTTATGTATTTTTTGAGCATGTACTGCAATTATATTCCCCAACAGCTCTATACAGCTGAAGTAGTGTTATAATACTTTCGAGAGAAAAAAAGGCAGCTATGCTGTAACTAAGGCCCCCGAAAATGATTAAGGGGGTGTTAGGAATTTGTGTTGAAAGTGATTTTCATGTTTGTCACGTTTCAAGTCATTGAAGATCAGTTTCCTAGTGTTTGGTTTGGTTTGGTTTGGTTTAGTGTAACTGATTCTAATTAGTTTGAGGGTAAAATAATCATTTTGGACTTGACTACAGTATAATTAATTCTGCTCATTTAGTGTGATTTTCTAATTTAAATCACTGCATAAACTGAGTTTTAATGTTCAACACAGAAATGAGTTAGCAACTATCAACTTGGATATTCGAAGTACTTATTTCACTATCAAACAATCGGATAAGCAGTTTGGATAAGCAATCAAAAACACCCTCAGAAGTCAGAACTGCTTATCTATATAAGAAATTAAGAACCATAAATAGATAAAGTAGTTATAGGGGGTGTTTGGGATTGCTAATTTAAAAATGTTTTTGCTGATGCTTGTAAGCTGGAGCAGATTACGAATATCAGTTGATCACTGCTAGTCTCTATTTTCTGTGTTTGTTGCCCATGGGTGTTTGGCAAAAGCTTAACTAAACTGTTATGTTAATTTAGAAACAATATTCTATTAGTTTATGTGTAGTGTTTAAAATGGCATTCAGCATCGCTTTCTTCGGAAATAATCCTTCTATTAGAATTACGTGACATGTGTAACACCTCTGTGCATTGCAAATTATTTCCTTCCAAAAGCTCTCCAGAAAATTGATGTCCGGACGTTACATTGTAGATATACTATCCACGAAATGACAAAGATAACTTTTTGCTTACTCTGTATTATTTATGTTAAACCTATAAAAACCATAAACAAACTCAAATAAGAAATATAATCAACTTAAGTACCAAGATTTAAACGACAAGTGCCAAACATCGTAGCAACTAGTTCATAACATAAGTACCAAACAGTTCAAAACATAAATACCAAACATACTGGTAGCAAATAGTTCATAACATAAGTATCAAAGGACCAATACCATAATCCAAATACTGAAACATAAGCAAACAAGTTTTTCTAAACTTATTCCATTCGGTCTTCCATTCCACCCTACGAAACACTACCTAAATAAAACTACAACACAATACCCATCGACTTCGCCCACATTTTAATAAACCCTTTCAAGACCCCGGGTTCAGATGGAAGCCCCATCCACGCCTCCCTACGGTTTTTTGAACCAAAAAGAGTAAATGCCGCCAAAAACATCGGATCATTATGTTCCAAACCAAGTCCCTTAAGTTTTTCATGACAATCTTCTACTGTTGGCCCATTGTTTTCATTAGTCAAAAAGGCGATTGCTTTTCGCATATCAACTTCTAATTCTGTCAAATTAATCATGTTTCTACTTTTTTTATTAGGCTTAGTTTGATAAATATTGTTGGAACTTGCACACGTAGAAACCCAAGAACCACTTTCGCAACCGGAGTACTAGTGTCGTTGGTGTCCTCATTTTCTTGACTGTTAACAGAAACATGATCATCAGCTGAACCATTGTAAGATTGNTTTTTTTTTTTTTTTTTTTTTTTTTTTTTAATAACAAACAACACCTTGCAATCTTTTTATTTAAGTTTGAAGAGTTCAGTGGCTGGAGAACATAAACTTTCTCAGATTAAACCATTGTTACATTGTGATTCAGTGGCTGGAGGGTTTTGTCAACCGAATCAGACTTTAGGAGATAAATAACCATTAATCTCACAACAAGAACGATAACTCGTTTGCGAACCCCTTTTTAACCCCGAAGTCCCTCATTTGAACCGTTTTTGGACCTTTGTTTGGGTTGAGTGAATCCTTTCATCTTAAAAAAGCCCCTTCATCTTCAGAAGACCTCTTCTTCTGCCATACCCTATCTTCCTCGTTTTTTTCACCATAACCGGCCACCTTTAAAGATAACATCAATATAAGAACACTCGTTTAAAATCCCATTTCGGCTTATGAATGTATGTATTAGAGGTCCAAACTAGCGCAGTTGAATGTGGTCCATTTTGTATGCATACAGATAGATAGTGAGATAGATGATCAGGTCATGGTAACTGAGTAAAAGTGTAAAACGTACAGGATTACGCAGCTTCTAATTGTGGTTGGGCCGTTGGGGTGTTGCTCTGTACGGTTTGCGAGGTACTTCCAGCACAGCTCGTGTAGGCCACTTAGTTTCTTGGAGCATTAACAGCTGGTAAACCTACATAAGCTATACCACAATAAAAAGATGTTGAAATTTAAAATGTATATGACGGATAATCTGAAGTTACATACAACTACGATAAAAGGTTTTACCAAATACTGAAACTAGGGGTGTAAACGAGTCGAATCAAGTAAACTTTGCCAAAGCTCAACTCGACTTGACAATATTATGTTCGGCTCAAGCTCAGCTCGATAGCTCGACGAGCCTTCCTGAAAGAAGCTCGAGTTCGGCTCGAGAAAGTTTGAATTTAGCTCGAGCTCGGTTCAAAAAGCTCGATTTATTTGTAATGATGTGTTTTTCAAACCAACTCGACAATAACTCGAGTACAAGGCTCGATAAAGCTTAGCTCAATCAAGCTCGAGTTACTCGATAAAAGCTCGACTTGTTTACACCCCAATAAATGCCAATTTAAAACAACCTGCAGGAAAAATGAAACCACGAGCTCTAGGCTCAATAAAGCTCGACTCAATCGGGTTTGAGTTACTCAACAAAAGCTCGACTCACTTACGCCCCTAACTGAAACCACAAGAAACGTGAACACCACCACCTTATGAGATGACAAGGTAACAGACTTTGATAGGAACTCACAGCTAGAGATGAAACACAATGCAGCATAAAACATCTTATCACCAGGTGTTTGGATTAGCTTATTTAAGCTAATAGCATAAACCGTTAAAAGTGGGCTTATTGGCAGTTCCAAATTGAAATAAGCTTATAAGCCAGAAAAATAAGGTTGAACGCCAGAAATAAGCTTAGCCAAACAACTTGTCAAACAAAAATGTAAAGATAAACATTTCATATAGAAGCATAGGCTAAAAACCATACATGAACAAGGTAAAATCAAGACCACATTAATAACCCAAAACAGATGGACAACAATACTTATGATCCCAAAAAGACAAGATTACACCCAAACCTTATCCAGTAAAACAAAATACACTAACCCATACCCTTTCTACTGTGTTTCAGATAAAAAGGCATTAAAAATTAAAAACACTGATTATAAGCAACACTAAATTCAATTCGGTGTTCCATTGTTTCTTATGCCTCGTCATACTCTTCTTCTTCCTCTTCATATTCTCCTTCCTCATCAGCAGTTGCATCCTGGTATTGCTGATACTCAGACACAAGATCATTCATATTGCTCTCAGCCTCAGTGAATTCCATCTCATCCATACCTTCACCAGTGTACCAATGCAAGAAAGCCTTTCTCCTGAACATAGCAGTAAACTGCTCACTCACACGCCTGAACATTTCTTGAATGGATGTTGAGTTACCAATGAAAGTCGACGCCATCTTAAGACCAGTTGGTGGGATATCACAGACAGTGGACTTCACGTTGTTTGGAATCCACTCCACAAAGTAAGAAGAGTTCTTGTTTTGAACATTAAGCATCTGCTCATCGACTTCCTTGGTGCTCATCTTTCCACGATAGATGGCTGATGCAGTCAAGTAACGCCCGTGACGTGGGTCAGCAGCACACATCATGTTCTTAGCATCCCACATTTGTTGGGTCAGCTCTGGAACAGTTAAAGCACGGTATTGCTGGGAGCCACGTGAGGTGAGTGGAGCAAAACCAACCATGAAGAAATGGAGACGCGGGAATGGGATTAAATTCACAGCAAGTTTTCGAAGATCAGAGTTGAGCTGACCAGGAAACCTCAAACAGCAGGTCACTCCAGACATTGTTGCAGAAATGAGATGGTTTAGATCACCAACTGTCACAAAAATTTACGATGTTAGTTTACCTCAAGCAATTATTACTATATCTTCAGTATTTATACCATTTACTAGAATGAAATCAAGTTTTATGGAACCAAATCAAGTTTTAATTGAAAGTACTTACAGCTTGGGGTAGTCAACTTGAGAGTTCTGAAGCAGATATCGTACAACGCTTCATTATCAAGAACCATACACTCATCGGCATTTTCCACGAGCTGGTGGACAGAGAGGGTGGCATTGTAGGGCTCCACAACAGTGTCGGAAACCTTAGGAGATGGAAATACGGAGAAGGTCATCATCATTCTGTCAGGATACTCTTCCCTGATCTTTGAGATCAAAAGTGTACCCATACCAGAACCGGTCCCACCCCCAAGAGAATGGCACACCTGGAAACCTGCATATTTAAGATATTAAATCCATGTCACACCAAAGACCATTCGACATGAATAACATACCTGAACTTCCTATATCAATTCAGTGCAATCATAAAAAGTAGCAAACAACAATGAAGCATCACACTCTTAGTTGTGTGAATTAGATAATCAAATTGAATCAAAATCAATAATATCATGTTGATAGAGCATAACATTTATAAAACACCCCAAAAAATCTCAAAAACTGTCAAGACAAATTACACATCAGATGTTATGTTTGTGGGCTAAATAAATCAAAGTTACAGGCTGCTTGAACACAAATGATCAGCGTTTGGCTTCAACCTAATGATAATTGATTATCCAAAAAAATGTTCAGCTAACACAAACAACATTCCTAACTGTAACAACCTACAGTCAGTTAACAATACGGATTTGAAATGTAATGAATATCCATAAGTCCTCCAAGCCACTAAGAACCACTACATTACGTAAGCCAAACAGATATGAAACACCTTAGCAGATTGAATCAAAGTTGACACCACGACTCAAATGAGATACATGTTTGGCTTCAATTCAAGTGTAAAATGAAAATATTTTATCTATAATCTGTTCAAGTGTAGTGAATCACATTTTTAAATATTACATGTGATAAGATCATGCTGATAAGTTTCAAACAATTAACAAAAAATGAAGCGGATTGTATCATACGTACACCAAAATAGAGCATAATTTTATTCCAAAGCTATTCACACAACTCGTATACATCAACCGCAAATCATTTCAAAACTACTTGTATAGACTGTATTCAAATAAATTCACACAACTGCTCCTATACAGCATATCCAAATCATTGTCACACAGCTTCTCCTACACATCATTCAATACATTAAACACAACCACTCATATAAGTATATTCAAATCATTTATAAACTACTCTTATACATCATCAATCCACGCAACTGCTTGTACAGTCGTATACATCATATTCACATCATTTCACACAAATACACCGAGATATAGTAATTAAATCGTTACACAAAACTATTAGTATAGTTTGTTTTTATCCGCATAAAAACTGTTAGATCTAGTAAATTATCAACAGATATATCATTACAAAATTTAACAAAATAATTACAAAATAGACAGATCTTATTATACCTTGCAAACAATCACAGTTTTCAGCTTCTTTCCTGACAACATCCAAAACAGAATCAATCAACTCAGCGCCTTCAGTATAATGACCTTTAGCCCAATTATTACCAGCACCAGATTGACCAAACACAAAATTATCAGGTCTAAATATCTGACCATAAGCCCCGGATCTCAAACTATCCATCGTCCCTGGCTCCAGATCCATCAACACCGCGCGTGGTACAAACCTTCCCCCACTCGCTTCGTTATAGTAAACATTTATCCTTTCTAGTTGAAGCTCTGAGTCTCCAGTGTACTTTCCGGTCACATCGATCCCGTGCTCTGCGCACACCACCTCCCAAAACTTTGCCCCGATCTGGTTCCCACATTGACCGCCCTGAATGTGTAGGATTTCTCTCATTTTTAGTTAACGGCGTTAGTTAACGGTGATATGAGATCTGATTTGGGAGAGTGTGTGTGTGTGTGTGAAAGTGAGAGAGAGAGTAGGGTTTTGAAATGAGAGTGGGGGTGACGGTTTTTATATGGAAGGAGAGAGAGTGTGTACACGGGGATACGGTGTGTGTGAAATGTGAAATACGGAACGGGGTTTTTTTTAGTGGCTCCAAAATGAATTGATTTGAATTTTTTGGGAAATTTTGAATAACGGGGTTTGGGTTATGTTGGGTAAAGATTTTTTCTTTTAGCAAAAACTTCCTCAAAATTGGTAACGCGTTTTAGGTACTTTTAGCTTGTTTGCTTCGATGAAAAAGGCTTGTCGAGCTCAAAAACAATCTTAAACGGATGATTAGTATTGTTTTTTTTTTTTTTAAATTGCTAATTAAAGGGGACTATTTTAAAATATTCAGATATGAATTAAGAGCACAAGGTGTCGACTTTGTTATGATTCGCCAGTCCAAACTGGCTTCTTCATTGTATCTCCCACGACTAGAGCTGGCAATTTTGACACGAAACCTGTTAACACGACACGACACGACCTGTTCTTAACAGGTTTCGTGTTTGACCTTAACAGGTTTCGTGTCTTAACAGGTTGGACCTGTTAAGACCTGTTAATATTCGTGTCTTAACATGTCAGTTATGACCTGTTAAGGATATTTTTTTTATATTTTATATGTTTTGTTCTAATCATTGAATTACTAATTTTGTATTATTAAGAGTTTTATGAACTTTTGTAATGTTAAGGATTATTATCATTATGTATTAGTTAAGATTTGTAAGAGCTTTTGTATTATTAAGGATTTTTTTTTAAAGTTTTAGTCAAGACTTTTATAATATGCATGTTAACAGGTTTTTTAACAGGTCTTAATAGGTGCACCTGTTAATTTTCGTGTCGTGTTCGTGTTTGAGAAAAATGACACGATTAGTTAACAGGTCGTGTTCATGTTTGACCTTAACAGGTTCGTGTCTTAACAGGTTCGTGTGACCTGTTATGCCAGCCTTACCCACGACGCCGACCCCCTTCATCTTTTTTTGCCACTCAACACCTCGTCTTCTTCACGGCGAGGTGAGTTTCTGACATGTTGAACGTTGGAGTGGGCCCAAGGACGAAGAAAAACGGTAATATTACCATTTAAATATAAACGGTTACTTAAAAAAATTAAAAAAAAAATAACACACCCTATAAATACCAAACCATTACATATATTTTTCTTACATACAATTCAACCAAAAAATAACATTACTCTCTATATCTCAACTCCAAAAAAAAATAATAAATAATAATAATAATAATAATAATAATAATAATAATAATAATAATAATAATAATAATAATAATAAAATGTCTCAAAATCCGAATCAAGGCGGCTATTTCACGAACCACCTCACGTCAAACCCACAACAATACGGAGGTTCGTCAAACCCGTCTACCCCCTCGTCGCAAAATTCTAACTCGTCGTCGCCATATTGTACGCAATTGACCCCGAAGGCAATTGACCTTAATCAACAATATGTTTTAACAAGGATTCGCAAATCACCCCCAACAACGATTTCCAGCATCACAGTTTTATAACCCGTCACAACTTTCAACGTTTCCTCAATCTCAACCACAACCACAATTTGGATCACAACCATCAGGTTCACAATTCAAAGTACTACAAGCACGTGAACCGGCCAAGGGTAGAGAAAAAAACCATGTCAAACAAATCAAAAAAATTTGTGGATTTGGACGCGGACGATGAAGATGACATGGAAGAACTAGGTACGCGTGTGAATATGAAGTGGAGCAAGGAAGAAGAAAAGTTACTTGCGGAAATTTGGATAGAAATTTCCCAAAACAAAGAAATAAAAAATGATCGTTCCGAAGAGTACTTTTGGAACCAAATTTTGGAGAAGTTCAACCTTCAGACTGACCGTGACCCTCGTACCAAAAATATGTTCACGGGTAAATGGATGAGGATTAATGGTGATTGTCAAAATTTCAACGCTATTTATAAACATTTGCAGCGTAGAAGTGGTGAAAATGACGCTGATCATCTCGAAAATGCGAAGACGAACTTTGAACAACGCTTTGGTTCGAAGAGTTTCATGTATGTTCACGTTTGGGAGGTCTTGAAAATTACACGAAATGGGATGCCGAGGACCCGATGGACATTACATGTCTCGAGGATATATTCGGCCCTGACAAATGACGTCCCGACGGCTCCAAAAAGAGTCGAGCTGCAAAGAAACAAAAGTCGTCGGATACGGCGAGCGCGACGAGCTCTGAGGGGAGTCAAACGAGTACTTTTTCGGGACAATTATCCGAAAATTATTCGCAAAAAGCCGATGTTCAAATATCCACGTACGAGATGAGGGGGGAGAAGGATTTGAAGACGTTAGAGATTGAGGAGATGAAGTTTCTCAGCTTGATCACGACATTACCACACCGGCCAAAGCCGCTATCATTTGCAAGAGACAAGAACAAATCATCAAGAAAGATCTAAGCGACGAGTAAAATGTTTAAGTTTCGTATTATTAATATGTGTTGTTGATGCGCGTGATGTGTCGTTGCGGTTTAGCAGTGTTAATGTCTACTCAAGTTTTACATTTATATTTAGCCGACTTATCAATAACATACACACTTAACGAGCAGTGTACCCGGTCAGTTTGTATATAATGGTAAGTAGAGTGTCGATCACTAAGAGTGGAACGATTTATTTAATTAACCTAATCAGTATTTTAATATCCTAAGTTAGTTTTACAGCCTAATCTAACGCAAAGGGGTTCAGCCTGAGAGACTGGCACAGATTGGTTGAGTTAAACAGTAAATTAAACTAATGAGCACGAATCAGCGAATAGCATACACGTACACAGATAGATAATAGAAACTATAAAAAGACCTGTCTTGATAATTAAGTAGCTTGTCACTTGTTTTATTGCTAGTTTTATATGAAGTGTATGTAATTAAATCTTTCTCGTTGGCTCTAATCACATCGGCGGGTCCACCCTTAATGATAACTTATGACTATCCTATTCATCCAAAGACGTCAGATTAAATAGGCGAGAAAGGGGTATGGCAGCCCAAGCAAAGCTCAGCTAGACACAGAGGTTATCAAAGCACTAATATAAGTCACCAAAGACATCATCATATAAACTTTAATTGATGGGAAAACAATTTTAAGAGGTATGTATGATTTTCCGTAGTCACACACATATGCCCATCTATCCTGATGAATTAAAGTGTACTATTACAATAAAACAAAACTACTTAATGAATTAAATACATGCAGGACCTTCTTACAGCTCTAATATATTCGTTTGGGGTGTGTCTTGTGTTGCTTCTTCGACTGAACTCGGCTCCTTAGGGTTATGTTGCACACAAAATTCGTCTAGGTCTTGGGGTATTTATAGTTTCTGTCTTAGGGTACGATGCGGCGCATGTAATGAGCAGATGCGGCGCATTTACTTAACTTCGCGTGGGGTCCAAGATTAATATATTCTGGAATATTCGTACACCGTCTTCAGATGCGGCGTAACTTGAATCTTTATGCGGCGCATGTCCTTCAGTATCTTGGATTGTATCTGGTGAAGTCTTGATAGTGATACGCCGTATGTCAGAAGTAAAATGCGGCGTATCTGGAGTAGAACAAGCTTGATCTTCTTCGTTAACCAAAGTTTCATAAGCGGCGCATGGTAGAATTCCATGCAGCGCATTCTTCAAAGTCAGGCAATGGTCTTCGAATTCATCTAAGTATGATATTGCGGCGTATCTATTTAGAGAGATACGGCGCATCTTCTGGATTTCAGTAGACTTTTGACATCTTGCTCGTTTTGCTCCATGATTAGTCCAAAATCGCCAAGTTTCACCTATTACCTGTTTTTACCTGAGAATCACTAAAGTAAACATTAAAGTACCGATTCTCATACATAATAAAGTAAAACAAGTCAAATAAATAGGATAAATGATGATAATAATATGTACTTATTTGAGTTCATCAGTTGTATTTTTTCCCGTATCGTTTTTTTCCGTATCGTTATTTTTAGTTGCGTCTAATTTTAATATGCTGTAATGTATTTTTAATTTTAATGAAATGAATATAGTTTATTTGAAAATTTAAATAAAAAAATAAAGTTGTAAGTGGTAGGCCCTAAATAAGTAAGTTGAGGTTAGTTGTAAATGAGGGGGTTAGTTGTGGAGGTTTGTTAAAGTGATGTGGCACCCCGTGAGACCCAAATGAAAAGTTGTGGCTAGCCACGACACCTTGTGCTCTAGTAGTTTTTATCTTTAATAATAACCGTTCATCTCATCAATTAGCCTACCTCAACAGTAATGCATGTTTTTATTTTTTCAAACCCTTAAAATTACATTTAGCAACACCTTTTTTTTAACTCATAAGCAATCACAAAACTGTTTTTTTATCATCTACTTAGGGCCTGTTTGGTTTGTAGTTGGGTTTAGGATTTGTATTTAGATTTAGATTTGGATTTGAATTTTGTTAACAGTTGTTTGTTTTGTATGTTAAGATATAAAATGGGGTTGGGATTTATATGTATTTTAGTATTAAAATAATTAATGGGCCTACATATTTATGTGGATACAGCTGATTGGAAAAAAAATAAATCATAAATAAAAAATGAACTGTACATTTGTCAACCATTTTGGGGATACAACCGATTGAAAGAATAAAATAAATAAATAAATAAGGATATATAGAGTTGAACAGTAACATGTCAGAAAACCAACCTTACTGGACTGGATTTTAGTATTCTCTCAAATGTGCGGTTAACTCCTACTTTCAAACCCCACATTTTTCAACCAAACAAATAGGTTTATCTATCATTTCCAAATTCGAAACCCATTAGGCCCTTATATTTAGGTAGAAAAAAAGTACTCTACAATAAACAGGTGGACTTATTTTATCGCGTTTATTTTTTGTTATACAGTAAACAATATTCTTCTCAAACATATATAACTCAAAATCTTTTGAAACGAATTTGATTGGTAAATAGTTGTTTTCTGAAGTAGTTTTTAAATGAGAACCTCGATTATTTCAATTATCAATGATGAGAAACCGGATGTCATTGGATTACAAGAAACATAAAGTAGTATTGTAACACACCGACCCGACCTGAGTCCGAAGCGTCACATTATGGTGACATATCAAAGCATACAACGCAAGCGGAAGACTTATAAACATAAAGTTATAAAGGAAATCCTAAAGGATACAAAAGAAGTACTAACTCTATACAAAATGAAAATACAAATCCAACCAATAATCTAATCGAATCAAAGTCTAATCCAGATGTAATGGGCTTCTAATCATCAAGGTAGTCCACTAACGCTCCTATACACTCTTCACTCAAACCCAGCTTCCAACCTAAAACCTGCCGCAGGAAAAGAAATGCGGCTGAGCTTAAAAAGCCCAGTGAACAGATATATAACAAAACTGATAATCGAAACGTATATAAGTATAAGAAAAGGAAATCATAAGCTCTTGCTGAAAAGAATATCATATGTCAAATACATACGAGGTTAACGATCAACTAAACCAGTATCATAAGTCATCAAAATGAAGAACATGAAGAATCGAATAGTAACAATCAAACGAAGTGAGAAGGATCATAAGAATTAACATAATTTATCATAAGTCAAAGGGAAACGAAGCATCATAGGGATATCAATATAAGCATAATCATAAGAGAAATAATGAGCACGCATCAACAAAGGATTGTCTAAACAAGGTACTTGAATAGACACATAGAAACATAAGGAAGCCACGAGCTGACCTACCAGAGCCACTCGAATAGGTCTCATAGATACATACATACATAATCCATAACCACATATCAAATGATACGGAGAGGGGAGACCTCTCGGTTCCACATGGAGTAGCTAGCTCCCAACGTGAAGGAGTATAGAGCACATACTCAGTTCACCATACATATAACCATATCATAACCATACATAAACATAAGTGCTAGGATGCATCCATACACCCCCCATACATACATACATAAACATATATGCACCCTGCTCGCAGGACATGTATACACATATCATAAGTGGCCAGGAGATCTCATAATCATAATCATAAACAAAGTGAGGACGCCGTGGATCAATCACACCTCCACAGAAAGTGTCATACCATTGGTGCCTCTATGACACGGCCATGGTACCTCCATGACTAGTTGGAAAACTCGTGCATAAGAAACATACATACATACATATAATCACAGCAGCATATCCGAATCATAGCATAGCATAATCATAATCAGAGGAGTATCAAATGAATGTGAATCATATATCAAATGGGTCATATCAAGTATCATATCAAATGAATCATAAATAACGAATCAAAGCATAAGGGAACATAACAATGGCTTAGGGAATCTTATAACGAATCAAAGATCAAGATCAAAGTCATGAGAACGAAAGCACCCTTACTGAAAAAGGGTAGAGAATATGTACCTTAAACCGCCAACGAAACCATATCGTAACATAAGAATAGGAAATCACTCCTTCTTCAGCGAATCCTTGTGTCGATATTATGAAGAACCGAACATCATATGGAATGAAACCGAGCAAATAACAACGAACCTCTCAATCTTATACGCGTACACGAATGATCAAATGAGCAAGAAGAGTCTTGAAGCTTGGTCTTGTGTCGAATGGAGTAGAAAGAAAAAAAAACAGAAGCCGCTACTTTGTTTTGGTTATAGGGTTTTAGAAAGAAAAAAATGCCGTGTGTTTTTTGTTTGTGAGAAGGAAAAATACACCGGTTCTAAAATAATATGGAGGGAGAGTTGGGCTTGAGCTAGGGCCGGTTTGGGTTGGGTTTTAGGAGGCCCGAAAATGAAAATTATTAGATTGATGTTTGTTGTACTAAAATTCGGGCCAAATAGACGTAGGATTTATCGTAGTTGTAATTTAATTTTTACGTATATTATTCGGTTTAAACATATTCCAAATTTTTAAATATAACGTATAGTCTTACTTATTATGGATTACGGATTATTCGTGAAAGTTAAATCGGATTTTTCAGGTTATTATAATTCTTCCCTTCTAAAAAGAAAATTTTGTCCGCGAAATTGAACTCGCAAAAGTTAGACGGAGTCGTAGCGAATCTCTAAAAGATCGTCACAAATATCCTCCCACCCAGGGAGGTTCTTCCAAAAGAATCTTCACAACCAAAATTTTCTCATGACTCGATCCTGACGCTCCAAAATCATAACGAATCGAATCCAACGAATGTGAAACAATGCGTATTAGATGACAGATGATAGATGATAGTTGGGATCCTACAAGGAGATACACTAAACACACATATTCTGTTAGGAACACGTTTCACGTATTATCAAGTGTCGGTCATAGTTTATGTAATAGGTTGCTTAATATCAAGGCTTATATGTTAGTTATTATGTCTAGGCTTATGAAGTAAGCCCATGGGCCTAGGCCTTTTAGTTTAGAATAAGAAAGGAAGGAAGCCCTAGCTTCTTCTCCTATAAATACTATGTAAAACCTCATTTGAGGTTGTTGGTTCAATGTGATTTCATCTTCTCTTTTACACATAGTTCCTTCCATCCTCTCCTTTCTCTCTCTAAGATTATATGGTCTTATGTTATGAAATGGTGACCTAACAAGTGGTATCATTCGCCAAGGGGTAAATTAGGTTGTTTTAGGTTAGATTTGGTAGAAAACACTAGGAATAGAGGCTGTTTTTCGGATCCATATACAGATTTTTCTTCGTTCTTATCGAGTAAGCTTGGCAATTATCGAGTAAGGAGAGGTCTTATCGAGTAAGATACGTGTAAATTTAGGCTTTATCGAGTAACTTCTGGTTTTATCGAGTAAGACGTGTTTTTTATCGAGTAACCAGTTGAAATTATCGAGTAACTTCATTGGCGCGTATGCCAGATTATCGAATAAGATAATCACCCCTTATCGTTTATCGAGTAAGAGTTTTGTTGCTTTACACTTAGTCGTAACTCTGTCCATTTCATTTTCAGTTTATCGAGTAAGGGTTGCGTGTTTTTCGGGCTTATCGAGTAAGGACTGATATTTTCGAGTAAGGTTTAGCGAACTTTTAGGGATACCGAGTAAGGGTGTTTTGATTTCGAGTAAGCTTGTTCCTTATCGAGTAAGAGCTCAACATATCGAGTAAGGCATACAAGTTTCGAGTAAGGGTTGCTCAATATCGAGTAAGGCTTAGTTTTATATCGAGTAAGGAAGTTCTTTTATCGAACAAGGACTATTTCTTGGACTTTCTATCGAGTATGGGCTTCAGCAACTATTAACCGTTAACTTTCGCCAAAACCTCTAACCTACAACAACAACCTTGTTTATCCTTCAACGATCCATTCTTCTTCACAACTTTATCTTTCTCTCTATTAATTAAAATATATATATATATATATATACTATATATATATATATAATATATATATATATTATATATATATATGATTAATATATAAGGAGTTTTTGGTGGGAAATTTGAGTAAAATTTTAATTTTTCCGAGAGACTAAACGTTCAACTTTTTTACGCGAAATTTCAAAATTGGTGTAAGTGTGAAAATTTGGTCGAAAATTTCAAACTTTTTTTGGTTCAAATTCGAATTTTTTACAGTCCCAAATTTGGCTCAAATTTTTTGGAAACCAAAATTTTTTGTGTGAACTAAGAATTAGATTTTACTTAATAATTTCATATTTTTGGGAGTAGAAAATTTTCTCAAATTTTATTTTGGAGGGAACCGAATTAATTGACATTAACTAAAAACGGCACTAATTACCAAGTCACATTCACCACCTTTTCCCGTCTAACAAGATCCGTTGGAGCTATATCGGACTTTCGACATTTTTTGTTTCGATTCTTCCGATTCAATCGTAACAATCAAGGGGAGGAAAATGTCATATGAATAAATGTCTCAACAACCTCTTCCCAACTACCTTCCTCAGCCAATATTCTCATCAGCAACAGTATCATCAACACAAAGTCACAGCTCCCTCATTCTGTCATGTTCTGCTTTGGCAATTGAATCAAGGCCTCCACATGTTGCTACCTTGGAACACTACACTTTATTGGGAAACAGCCGATTTCTACAATGGCTCACAGATCGTCCTCAGGCAGGACTTATGCTTAAGTCAATTCAAGATGGTCCATATTGAAAATGAAATTCATCTCTGACTTACCCGGATCATAAGATTACAAACGGAAGGAAAAGATTTGAGTGCTTCAGACCTTGCTCAGTATGATGCCTGACCTACAGGTTGGCTGGTTTATTTCCATTGGGACTCCAATTCTACTACATGCAGTTCGACTATGATACAAGTCTCATGCAATGGTGCGAAAACCATCTTGAAACTCTACATCGCGCCGAAGAACTTCATCACCATAGAATGAGGGAAATTCTTGAATCTTGCTTAAGCATGAATTCAAAGAAGACTATTCTCCCAGCTCCACCATCTCCAGCCGTTGTTCATGATTCATTCAGTTACTCCCCTGCTGGTGTTTTCTTCTTCAATCCTCCAAATGAACCTGAGCCTATCTTCATTCCTCAGTACCATCCTGCAATACTAAAGGCTCATATGCAATCTCTTCTACAAAATCTAGTGAAGCTTGGACAAGTATCTATTGTGAAAGGCAAAGGGGTTATGACTTCAACTTCTGAATGCTTAAACACAATGGAAGATACAATGGAAGATACTGATGATAAAGAAGATCTTATCGAACCAAGCATGGCATTTGTGGCACATACGGATGACATTGATGAAGGGGGTGATCTGAATGCTGCTTTGCAAAGTTTTATGGCAAATATTCCATCTGATGATGAGTATGAAGATTTAGAGGCCGATACAGCAGATGTGATGTTAATGGCAAGCATGCAGGAACTTCACATGGATGATACAGACCCAGTGTACGACTCACATGCCACTGATGATTCTGAAGATCCATTTGTAAAATTATACAAAGATAAATGCATGGCATCTTTTATGTTACTTCATTCTCATCTTAAGCTTATCTCAAACAAAGATTTAGCTTGGACTCGTCTCGAGAATGGATTCAAACGGGCATTTCCATCATTCTTTGGAGAAGACTTTGAGATTTTCACTCATACGATGTTCCTCAACGTGGATCAACTTGAAAATCAACTTAACAAAGAAGAACTTCACGAGAATGGATCCACGGCTACTTTTTGTGTACTTAAGAAACAGTTTCAACAATTCATCCACACGAGGTTATGTTCGGACGATGACTCTCTCATAGCAAGCAAGTATTTTCTTGAATACACTCGACTCGGTTTTCAAAATTTCAAAGATATACTGCTCCAACTAATGGATTCTGTGACAACTGGTAAATTTGGGTGTCTTTTAAAAACTTCCGCATTACTATTTTTATAAACCCGAGTATTGAAGTAAAATGATTTTGAGTAATTTTGAGATATTTGGATTGGAAAGTTGAATATATATCAAACGTTTATCGTTTTAAGTAATGATTAGGCTATTTGAGTACTTCGCGTTAGGCACTATTTGACTTTGGCACTAGAAATCCTAATGAAACGTATTTTTGGACAAGTAACGATTGAGAATCTTGTGACATAAAAATTCACTTAGTTTACCCGAGTCGTAAAAATATATTTTTAATTGGGTCCGTCATGTAAAAGAACTTTTGGAAATATATTGGGGAATTTATTGTAAAACACGTGGTGTGCACTTAAAAACGAATTTGGTGGCTACCGGCTAGACTTATAAACTCAAAAATATGTTTTGGGATAAGTTTTATAAAAATAAAAGTTTTGGGTTCCCTAGTTCAACTAAACTCTAAAAACTAATAACTAGGAGGACTATTCTTGCCAAAAGCTTAAACTTACAACCACATAAACACCCTTATCCCATTTTTCACCCAAAACAAAACCCTAATACCCTTCTTCTTCCTCCCTTGCGCCGGCCACACACACACACCACACACACACTCATTTTCTTTATAATCCAAGTTCAAAAACATCATCCCCATCCATTTCCAATCATCCCTATATAATTTTTATACATCAAAACAACCTAAAAACATAAAACCCAATTAAATTCGTGACCCATATAGTTGTTTTCATCACTTTTGTTGTTGAAATCTTGTTTGGTTTGAAGAAAAGGTAAAGTGGTAAGTATTTCTTGAAGGTTTGACTTTGTTACAAGTCAAACCCACGAATTCTTGT
>LBNU01039310.1:107465-122770 GCA_014162995.1 Artemisia annua
TATTATTAGGTAGTGCCGAGTCAGTAGTCGCCGTTGCATGATAGTTGATACTTTCTTTGCTACTGTTGATATTTGTGCTATTTGCTGGACCTGAGGTGAGTTTATAGCCTCACTTTTACTCGCATTTATTTTCGAATGATTTCTAAACTTGGGGGAGAAAACATGCTACCCATTTCTTGGACCTGCTATAAATTGTTTTGCTATTGTGTGGACTAGTTTAGGATAGACGAGTAGATGTTGACCTAACTAGGGCGAAACCCTGGTTTGGAGTATACACTACTACGGCCTAGTTCGGGGCAGTAATGGGTGGTTCCTTACTGTTAGTGTTCCCGGCTAGTGTACCGTCGAGATGTGGCCCGCTCACACCTGACCCTCCGCCTTCTAGAAAGGTGGTAAACTAGTATGAGTATGATTGTGATGGATTTGGAATTGTGATATGTATAGTATGATTGTCTATGCCTGCCCTAGTCATACACATAGCGCTAAATCCTTCAGGTCCCGTAAGTATTTTGAAAGATTAAACTCTATGAACTCACCAGTGAAAGCTGACTTTTTAAGCATGTTTTTCTCAGGAAATTGATGTATGCTTTTTGCTTGGACTTTGGTGAAGCTTGCTTTGGACTTGGTTTGGTTTGAGGAAATCGATGTGCACTCTGATAATAAACTTGGACCTATCTTTTTATGCTATCTATTTGGGCCTATAAACCCTAAGATCTAGGAATAAATGTAAACTTTAACTTTGTTGACTTGGGTTACGTTTATATTTTATCTATGATCTTGTTATCTATACATGTGATGGTACCAATCCCCGTAGCACCACAAAAGCTTGTAAGTCTTCCGCTGTACGATTTTTGGGGGTGTTACAGATTGGTATCAGAGCCAAGGTTATAGAGAACTAGGTACATGATAAACCTAAACTATAACCATTTTCTTAAAAAAAATCGATCCTCGACCAACGCCTGCCAAGCTGCCAAGCCAAAGTCCTTCTATTGAGATAAGTTTTGAATAATATGAATATGAATAAGTATTGCGATATGATTGAGTTTTGAATTGAGTATGATATATGCTTTGAAATATTATGCGAGCATTGGATTTTGGATAACTTGATGATTTGATATGAACGGTAAGCTATTAACAGTTATCGGACTTCGCGGGTTGACGAACCCAATAGGGCCGATAAGTGCGTCGGAGGAAATCTATTAGCGTATGACCCACCCTTATGACTCGTAAATTGTGCGTGATGCCCTGAATATGATAATTATATACCACCGTTGTCATAGACCGTATCTCCTCCCTATCCAGCCCTCACTAATCGATTCTAGAGCGGTAACATACCCATATGTTCCGTCATATTCGTTATCAATTAATGTTGAGATCGGACATTCGTCCTAGTTCTGAAATGCCATCTAGCATCATCTAAGAAACTACCTTAAAACTTTTGCGTTAAGAGTACGAATAGTTGTGGATTTGATCGTTGCGAACCCCGAATCGAATAATTCTCGGTTAGATATCCTAGCTTTTAGCTACCAACGCTGTTTCTATTGGCCGTTAACGAAATTTGGAAGATCTAGTATCGACACGATAGTGATGGATGCTCATACTAGTGCCACGCGGGCACATATAGCTGATGCCATTCACAAAGGTCGTTGTGGTNTAAACTAGTATGAGTATGATTGTGATGGATTTGGAATTGTGATAAGTATAGTATGATTGTCTATGCCTGCCCTAGTCATACACATAGCGCTAAATCCTTCAGGTCCCGTAAGTATTTTGAATGATTAAACTCTATGAACTCACCAGCGAAAGCTGACTTTTTAAGCATGTTTTTCTCAGGTAATTGATGAATGATTTTTGCTTGGACTTTGGTGAAGCTTGCTTTGGACTTGGTTTGGTTTGAGGAAATCGATGTGCACTCTGATAATAAATTAGGACCTATCTTTTATGCTATCTATTTGGGCCTATAAACCCTAAGATCTTGGAATAAATGTAAACTTTAACTTTGTTAACTTGGTTTACGTTTATATTTTATCTATGATCTTGTTATCTATACATGTGATGGTACCAATCCCCGTAACACCACAAAAGCTTGTAAGTCTTCTGCTGTACGATTTTTGGGGGTGTTACATTTCTGCTAGTCAAATTGCCTTTTGTGATTCCTATGACATAAGGATCCCTACGTTAGTTTATGTTTGGTTTTGTGTCAAATGTAATCTAGTGATTAGTAGTTTGTTTTCTTGTTTTAAAGGATATGAAGTGTCTTGTTATGTTAGTTTTACCGCTTATGTAACAGGCTGAGATATTGGACTTCACCCATATCCTTTGTATTTAAACTTTTTTTGGAGTAATACATTTACCGGGGAAACCCTTTACCCAAAAAAAGACAATGACATTTTTCATGGATGGTTTAGCTGGTACCTTTAATTACTACACCGTTGGATATGATATATGCTACGATTTTTGGATACATCGAAAATAACTTGAATTATGTGTTACATGCTAGCTATTGTTTGTTTCTTCGATTTTTGATCTATTATTAATGCAAGAATTCGAAACCAAATAATTTCATCAGTTTCACACATACATTATCTATATATACTAATTGGCTTGATGCACTATAAAAAATTATTTTTTTGTGGGCTCTAGCCTTGGGCTTATTTTGATCCATACATGGTTGGGCTCATTCTAAGTTGCTATTCCGTTCCATGTTGTATATTTAATTTCGTTACTTTACATCAGTGATAAGTATCACCGCTTCTACTTCACACTCCCCAACGTATTCTCATCTGTGTGTTTTCTCAGTTTCGTGAACAAGGTTGGGTGTTTTTGTGTCATCCGTTGTGTTTTCATTGTTTCTTCATAGCTTCTGTTTCATGTTTGTATATATCTGCTTATATGTTGTTGTAACGTATGCTGGTATGTTTCGTGGTTTCTGAGCTTTTCAAGACGTTTAAATATATCTACCTGTTTGCATGTAAGTTTCGTGTTCTATGTGACTTTATTTGTGCTTTAGTGGTGGTTTGTGTTGTATCACTGTCGGTTTTTTTGTTCTCTGCTTTTCTGTGTCCTTTGTTTTTACATACCTTACACAATATGAAAATAAAAAGAAACGCAATCCCAAATAAGATGGCCAGAAACATGGTCATAGATGATCCTCAAGAATTGGTTGGCGATGCATCTGGAGCAACGAGCCACTCGGGTTCGTCGTCTAACCATGATTTGGAGGGGCCTTCTAATGAGTTACCTACTCTACCTGTGACACTGGTTATCCATGCTGCTGATTTTATGTTGGAAACTTTTCGTGGGGCTCCTCACCAACCTGCGCAGTTAACGGTTTCAGATTTCTTGCCTACTGATTCTGTACGTCCAGTGTCTGTAGCTCCGGTTAGTGGGAGTGGCGCCACTTCTGTTCCTGTACAAATAATGACAGTAGATGGTTTAGTTTCTACATTCGCGGTCGCAAATGGTGTGCCAACCATTTCAGACACTACACAATGTCCGTCTACCTCTGAAGGTATATTGTTTATCTGAATTTGTTTATGTTATTTTATGTTTTTTACTGTTGTGTTTGTTTTGACATTTTTCCTTTTGTGTCAAGGGACGTCTACAAATATGACTTACTTTCGGATTGGTGAAGGGTCATCTGGTACTCCTATGGTTTTAGACTTTTCAGGTTCAGGTACGGTGTATCATTACGTATTCGTGTGATGCTATACCAGCCTACGTTATAAAAATTTATTTGGTTTTCCTCGATTTTCTTTTAGCTTCATCTAATGCTGACACAGTTGCTGTGGGTATTCCAACGGCTGCTAGGAGAAGAGGCCAATCACGTAATATGCATGTTTACTTAAGCTTAGCACATAATATTGTGATTCCTATAGGTTGTTCGTGCATAGTTGTTATGCTAATTTTATTCGTATGTGTCTGTTTCAGGTTCACGACGTGTACCTATCAGACGGCAACATGCACGTACCGGTACGTGCAATGTGTGGTATTTATTGTTGTTTAAAATTTATTGCTTCTCGGTTTTGTTGCCAAATAGGTGGGTATTTGTAGTTCATGGTTAAGTTGCAGCCGCATGTATGTTTACATTTACTGTGACTGATCATGAATTATACCGTGCTCATTGTTAACTAATTTTTATTCTGTTAGTACTAGAGAGGTATAATAGTTTTCATTTACACATCTGCATTAACTATTTATGCGAGTAATTCAGTGTTTGTAGCTTATGCTTCTGTTGCGGCTGCATTTATCTTTTTCTTAGTGCATTGTATGTATGTATTGCAGCAATCGTAAGGATATACTCATTAGGTGTGGCTAAGGTTCTTGCCTTTTTATATTTACCGTCATTCACCATAAATTATAGCATAGCGATTGGTAACTAATCTTTACTACCGCTAGACAGGCAAAATACTTTACATTGACATACCTGCATTAACTATTTATGCGAGTAATTCTGTGTTTGTAGTTCATGGTTCTGTTGCGACTGCAGGCATCTTTCTTTAATGCACTGTATGTATGTA
This sequence comes from Artemisia annua, assembly GCA_014162995.1. NCBI lineage: Eukaryota > Viridiplantae > Streptophyta > Magnoliopsida > Asterales > Asteraceae > Artemisia > Artemisia annua. The sequence continues at coordinate 111,986 of LBNU01039310.1, forward strand.
TTCAACTAATCATAAGGGTATACTTATTAGGTGCGACGAATTCGTTGAGCTTTTTACATTTACTACCACTGATTATAAATTATAGCATGCTTACTGCTAATTAATCTTTATTCTGTTACCACTAAAGAGACATAACATTTTACATTCAAACAGCTACATTAACTATTTATGCAAGTGATTCAGTATTCGTACTACATGGTTATGTTGCGGCTGCATGTATTTTTCTTTGCATTGTGTGTATGTATATATTCAAGCATTAACTATTTATGCGTTACGCCTTATATTTTTGTCATGCTTTTCTATAGGAAATCAACATAGGGTGGATAGTAACGAGTTACCTACACAGGGTCCAATTGCTCCTCCACAGCGAGAAGGTAGCCACTTATTCTGTTTTTCTTACTTACATTCTAACAACGTGTTAAGTGCTGCATTGTCTATGCTTTTTACCTGTTTGCTTCTTATTTGTGTACAGGGGCACCTACGGATTATAAATATTTTGGTAGATGTGATCAAGTGTGTGATCACTGTCATGCTGTTTTTTTGCTGGAAGAAAAGCGAACCGGATTGCCAGTATCGGCAGCACCGCAGTATGCAAAATGTTGTGCAGGTGGGCGCGTATTTCTGCGTACGCATCGCCATTACCCGGCATACATTACAGATTTGTTTTCTGACAGACATTTTATGGAGAATGTAAGAGCCTACAATCAGATGTTTGCGATGACTTCGTTTGGTGCAACTATTGATAACTCGATTAATACCGGCAGAGGTCCATATGTATTTAGAGTTTCAGGGCAAATCTACCACTGGATTGGTTGGTTTTGTCCTATGAACGATGATACTCCGCGCTTTTTACAGATGTATATTTACGATACAGCCCATGAAGTGCAGCATAGGCTTTCGCATTTTGAAGCACACGAAAGGCAAGCACTGCGAGAAGACATTATTGAAGGGCTCATTCAGTTTTTGGATGATAATAATGCGTTGGTTCAGTTATTTAGGACCGCTAGAGATAAACTGCTCGAGGCCAACATACCAAATTTCCAGATTAGGTTGTTTGGTGTTCCAGGCTCTAATCAATATGAGCTGCCTACTGCCGACACCATCGGAGCAATTGTGTATGAGGGTGGTCCTGAAAGTATAACCGATTATGATGTCGTCATAGAACGTCATTCTAGGGAGCCTGAAAGTGTGAATAAGTTACATCCTACGTATATGGCGTTACAATTTCCTCTGCTTTTTGTTTTTGGTGAAGAAGGTTATCACCTAAATTTAACACTAAGAAATACTGAATTTCCGGATTTGCAAGAAGAGAAGAAGATGACTATGAAGCAATACTATGCATACCAATTATGCGATCGAGTTGGTACATACAGTCTGATGACCCGCGCTGGCAGGCTTTTTCAGCAATACGTAGTCAATGCATACTGTGTTATTGAACAGGATAGGACGGATTTTATAAGGCGAAAACAGAATGATATATGTAGTGAATACTTATCCGGAATTTATGATGCTATTTCTAGAGGTGATCGGAATGGCCGTGACATTGGTTCTCGCATTATACTACCAGCATCATTCACAGGAGGTCCACGCTATATGTATAGTCATTATTTGGATGCCCTGGCAATCTGTCGGGTGCATGGAAATCCGACATTCTTTGTCACATTCACTTGCAACGTCAAATGGCCAGAGATTCAAGAGTATATGAATGGCTTTCCTTTGCACACTACTGCTGACAGACCCGATATTGTGGATAGAGTGTTCGAGCGCAAAATTCACGCGATGATAAAGTTTATAAGAGATGAACAGATCTTTGGAAGAGTAGTTGCAGGTATTTTTTTTTCGAATCTTATTTTCGTAACTTTTTCAAAATATTGCACACTGTTTTACAAATAATAGATAACACGTCGTCTAACATTTAGTTTTTATGCTATTATTTGTAGTGCTTTATACGGTGGAGTTTCAGAAAAGGGGCCTTCCGCATTGTCATATTTTACTGTGGACACAAAGACAACTTCCTAGCACCCATGAGAATGAGATAGACACATACATAAGCGCAGAACTTCCTAACCATGTGGAAGATCCGGAGGGATTTAGAGTCGTTTTGGAATTGATGATTCATGGACCATGCGGCCGCGCATATCCAGCTGCCCCATGTACGATTGGGCGTGACAGTTGCAAGAAACAATTTCCGAAAGAATATTGTGAGCATACTTATACAGATAACAAAGGCTATGTACATTATCGTAGGCGCGAAACAGGAGCCGGCACGTATCGCCGAGGAATCAGATTAGATAACNATCATTCACAGGAGGTCCACGCTATATGTATAGTCATTATTTGGATGCCCTGGCAATCTGTCGGGTGCATGGAAATCCGACATTCTTTGTCACATTCACTTGCAACGTCAAATGGCCAGAGATTCAAGAGTATATGAATGGCTTTCCTTTGCACACTACTGCTGACAGACCCGATATTGTGGATAGAGTGTTCGAGCGCAAAATTCACGCGATGATAAAGTTTATAAGAGATGAACAGATCTTTGGAAGAGTAGTTGCAGGTATTTTTTTTTCAAATCTTATCTTCGTAACTTTTTCAAAATATTGCACACTGTTTTACAAATAATAGATAACACGTCGTCTAACATTTAGTTTTTATGCTATTATTTGTAGTGCTTTATACGGTGGAGTTTCAGAAAAGAGGCCTTCCGCATTGTCATATTTTACTGTGGACACAAAGACAACTTCCTAGCACCCATGGGAATGAGATAGACACATACATAAGCGCAGAACTTCCTAACCATGTGGAAGATCCGGAGGGATTTAGAGTCGTTTTGGAATTGATGATTCATGGACCATGCGGCCGCGCATATCCAGCTGCCCCATGTACGATTGGGCGTGACAGTTGCAAGAAACAATTTCCGAAAGAATATTGTGAGCATACTTATACAGATAACAAAGGCTATGTACATTATCGTAGGCGCGAAACAGGAGCCGGCACGTATCGCCGAGGAATCAGATTAAATAACGCATATGTGGTTCCTTATAATTGCACTTTATGTATGGCATTCTATGCGCATATCAATGTGGAATACTGCTGGTGGACGATGCTTATTAAATACTTATTCAAGTATATATCTAAAGGGACCGACAGGATTGTGGCTAGAGTTGTTAGGCCAATTGGTAACCGAAGGCAACAACCAAGTTCATTTGCCCAAGGTACGTCTGCACAAATCGACTCTCCAGTGCAAATAGATGAAATCAGAAATTTCATGGACGCCAGATATGTAGGACCGCACGAGGCCTGTTGGCGAATACTCGGGTTCGATATTCATAGTAGAGAACCTGCTGTTCAGATATTGAGCGTGCATGCGGAGAACATGCAGCAAGTAGCCTTCAGAGCTTCACAGAGTTTGGCAAGTGTCGCTAGCAACGCTCGGAACAAAAAAACAACATTAACAGAATGGCTAGATTTCAACCGCCTGCATTGCATTGGCAGACACCTCACGTATTTGCAATTTCCCTCAGAATTTGTGTGGTGCTTGAAAACTCAAAGTTGGTTACCAAGGCAGAACAGAAATAAACCTTCTATAGGTAGGCTGACATATGTGCACCCGGCGAGCGGTGATCTTTTCTTTCAAAGAATGTTATTGTGCCATCAGAAAGGATGCACTTCATTCGCTAACATCCGTAAGGTGGATGGGACACTGTACGCGTCTCATCGCGAAGCCTGTCAAGCCATGGGTTTATTAGGAGATGACCAAGAATGGACGTTGGCATTAGAAGAAGCCGCCGTCTCAGCAAGTGCTTCGGAACTAAGAGACTTATTCGTCCAAATATTGATTTTCTGTGACGTTACACAGCCTCTAATTTTGTGGGAGTCTCACTGGCGGCAAATGTCGGATGACATTCCCACCAGACTCTCCGCGTTGCTTAGTATTCCGAATCTTCATCTTAATGAAGATATCATCAAGGGTGGGATTCTTTATGAGCTTCAAGCATCATTAGCATTCTACGGAAAGTCTTTGGCGAATTTTTCGCTGCCAAGACCTCCAGAGAATTTGTTGAGAATACTCATAAATAGATTGGTCATGGAAGAATTAAGTTACGATCGTGAAAGATCGGCGGCAGAGAGAGACTATGTTGTTCCAAAACTTAATCAGCAACAACGTCTTATATTTGATCGAGTTCTCACTGCAGTTTCAGGGGGCGTTCAAGAATTATTATTCGTTTATGGTCACGGCGGTACAGGGAAGACATTTATTTGGAAATCTATTCTGTGTGCATTAAGATCTGAGGGTAAAATTGTTCTGGCGGTCGCATCTTCTGGAATTGCGTCCTTACTTCTCCCTTCTGGTCGTACCGCTCACTCAAGATTTAAGCTATCATTAAATTTAACGGATAATTCGGTGTGTAATGTTAGGAAAAACACTCAGTTAGCAGAGTTGTTGGGTAAAACAGATTTAATTATATGGGACGAGGCCCTTATGAACGATCGGAAATGTTTCGAAGCTTTAGATCGTACACTGAAAGATTTATTGGATACGCCACACCGTTTGTTTGGAGGGAAGTTAGTTATTTTAGGAGGAGACTTTAGGCAGACTCTGCCGGTAAAGAAACATGCTTCTAAAAGTGAAATAATAGCAGCCTCGATAGCAGAGTCGTACCTTTGGCGACACTTTGAGGTCATACTATTGCATGAAAATATGAGGCTGCATCGAGATGCACCAGCGGCTGCCATTAATACAAGTGGAAAGAGTTTTTCAGAATGGTTATTAGGAGTTGGCAATGGGTTGGTGGGCTACCCAGATGAGATGGATCCAGAAAATGCATCGTGGGTTTGAATACCAGAAGACTATTGCATACAGAATACAGAAAACGGCTTGACAGAATTGATCCAATTCATATATGATAGTCGGACACTTCAAGGGCCAACAGCAGAGTCGCTACAAGAAAAAGCTATCGTTTGCCCAAAAAATGAAACTGTAGATATGATAAATAAACAAATACTAGATAGTGTGCATAGCGAAGGGCGATCTTACAGAAGCCATGATCAGGCAACACCAAAAATGAATGATGGTGGAGCTACAGAATTGCTATATCCGCCTGAGTATTTGAATACAATGGAATTCCCGAGCATGCCTCAGCATTTGCTAGAGCTGAAGATCGGGACACCTATAATGCTGCTTCGAAATCTTAACCTAATAGGAGGTTTGTGTAATGGAACTAGGCTGATTGTTACTCAGCTTCTACAACGAATCATTGAGGCGAAGGTATTACGGGCACTAGAAATGCTCAGAAGGTTTTCCTACCTAGAATAATACTTATACACAACGATGATAATATCCCGTTCATATTCAAGAGAAAACAGTTTCCAATAAAGTTGTGTTATGCCATGACTATTAATAAAAGCCAGGGACAGTCGTTGAATAAAATAGGAGTGTATCTCCCGCAGACGATATTTGGTCATGGGCAGCTATACGTGGCGCTTTCTAGGGCTACTTCACCAGGCGGGCTAAAAGTTCTTATTACTGGCGATTCGGATCGTGAAAGCAACACAACCAAAAACATTGTTTATAAAGATTTTCTAAATAAAATTATGGTATACTGGATCCTAATATCGGCTACAACACTTTACTTCCCTCATCATTCAATCAATCATAGCTTACTAAGATTTATTTTATGCTTTCTAACCTAGAAGATAAGTGCGACAGTAAGAAGGCTAGCCTTGACCACCTATTATATGCTTACTTTTCTGATATTGTTATTATGAGAGTAACACTAGCCAAAAGGTTTCCTACCATCTTTTCATAACATTCTTTTACTTATATAAATGATCATGCCATGCTACCATATATTCTGCATTGTTTATTCTCAACTTTAAGAATACCTATATGAACTTCTGCCTTAACTGCCATGTATTTGGTTTTATCTTTCATCATATAGATAAACTGTTTGAGAATGCCTATGCAAAAGTCTGCCTTAATTGCCATGTATTTAGTTGTATCTTCTATTATGCAAACAAATAGCATTTCGTACGCAAACACAATCCTATGGTCTCTGGGTCCAATATATAATAAAGTTAATATCCGTTATGGAAAAAAAATACATCTAAGTATACTAATACGTGTTTTCATAGGGAAATGGAACTAACCAGTGATGCGAATGCTGCTTCCAAAATCATGGCCAACCCGGTTGCTCCACAGAGATCGTTGGCTTACTTTGCAGACCTGAATCCAACAGATAATACAAAGTTCATTGAAGCAAGAGTTTATCGAAGGTGGACAGCAATGAAGGTGCCGAGCCTTATTCCTACTGGCTTTTCATGCATACTACTCGACAAAAAGGTAAAATATCAACTACCTGTATTTAGAATATACTTACACAATGCTACAAATATAATGACACCTTAAAATATGACACGTAGTATATACACCTACAGGGATCAGCTATACAAGCTAATGCAGATCTGAAAGAAAAGGCACGTTTTGAGCATTACTTACAACCAAACTGTGTCTACAGAATTGAAGGCTTTGGGTTTGAAAAAACAGATGGATGGGGAAAAACGTTAGATAACGACTTCACACTTTGTCTCGGTAAACATACACGAGTTGACCTTTTGAAAGATGACGAGTTCCCGCACCATTACTTTAATTTTGCTGCGTATAACGAGCTTGGTGCGAGGTTGGAAAAAAAATCCGATACTGACAGGTATTACTAATTTTAGACTTATTTACTTAATAAGAATTATCGTGGTCAAAAAAAATGTATATGCGTATTTGCAGATTATATTGGGTATATTCATAATGTGGAGAAGGTTAAAGAATACGGAAGTGCAGCTGGTAATAAAATTAGGGTCAGAAACATCGCTTTACGCAACCTTAAGTAAGCATACTTACTTAGTCTACACAAATAAAGTTGCTAGCTAAATATGTGTAACATATATATTTACCTTGCAGCAACAATGTCGTGATGTTCACGCTGTGGAATGAGAAAGCCGACAACTTTGAAGAAGCTGAATATGCACAGATGCGCCAACCTGTTGTACTAGCTGTTAGCTCTTGCTATTTAAAAACCTACGGTGGTGCGCATACACATTTAACAGATATTTTACTTACCCATATCGGCTGCCTCTTACTGTCTAAATATGCGCTCTGCACAATGCAGGTCAGATACAACTGTCTGCCACTTCTGCAACCCGTTACTATTTCAACCCGCCAATCGAGGAAACATCGGAACTTCTTGCTGCGTAAGACAATATAATACAGTTAATTTCTTCCATAACTGTCAATACTACACTAATACTAATACGCATATTTGAAAAATTGCAGGTATAATCAAGACAACGCACAAGTGCCACAATTGGAAGTGCAGACTGAGAGATTAGTTGATTGGGAACAAGAAAGAACTCGAAACCGGGTACCTTTAGCGACACTACTGCCAATTGACCCTAACACTCAGCAGGTTAGTGAAACTATATTTGCGTAACACGCTTACAAGTTATAACTTACTTAATGACTGTACTTTTTTTACAGCGTGTGTTGTTCACACAAGATGCTATGATAGTGCGAGTGGATACAACATACGATTGGTACTACCAAAAATGTGATGAGTGCGGTGGAAAGCTAGACTATGGTTTCATACATGGCCATTGCCATCCATACGGAACTCAATCAACACCACAGAACAGGTAAACCAACACATTAACACTCAAATGCTGCATTTCACTTACACACTGCCAGCGGCGTAACACTAATACAAGCTAACTCATATTATTCGGCATCGTAGCTATTCATTCAGAATCGTGATAACAGACGGAACAGCAAATGCAGTTATGACCTGTTTCAGTCCACAAACAGATGGATTGATTAAAAATTGTTAGGACCTGAGTTTACGGTCCTAACACGTAAATGGAACGACATTTACGGGATTACATTATCTATCTTGTTTAGCCAAAACACACGGACTAGTTATGTAATATTGTCATAGTTGTGAGTGTGTTAGGCTTTATATACCCCTCCATACTTCCATGGAGGGGTGAGACTTGGTGTATTTTCCTTTCACTTTTCCTTATCAATAAAACACCTAGTATTTCCCTTCTCTCTCTAACTTTCTCTCACTAACCATGGAGGTCTTGTTCTTCCATACAACCCGACCTCCCGAACCACAAATCACCATAAAACTACGATCCTAACAGTGGTATCAGAGCCATGGTATAAGTTTTGGTTGATTTTTGTGGTATTTTTCTTGTCAAAATCGTACCTTTTATGGTTTTATCATGTTTGTTAGCTGTTTTACCATATATTTTTTATCCGGTCACATCTTTTATCAATATGGTGGTGAACAGTTTCTTCTTACATGAAATAGTATCAAAGTGGTCAAAAGTCAATCTTTCACTTCAGATTTTTGAAGCTATTGTGTGGGTCTTAACTGTCCAAGTTTACAGTTTCTTGTAAACGTTATTTTTTTTAGACTTTTGTACCATTATCCGTGATATATTTATGGTCAAAAGGTGGTCTTGTTTCTGGGTTATTGTCATTTATATGGTCAAAAAGTCATCGGAAACTGCTATAGTCGCCGGAATCTGATCGGAAAATCGCCGGAAAAATCGAAACTTCTTGTATAAGAAGTTCTCGATGTACTTGTTATCGAGAAAAATCTGGTTATCGAGAACCAAGACCCTAATCTATCGAAAAAAAATTTCTCGATAACCAAGACCCTAATCTGTCGAAATCATCTTTCTCGATAACCAAAGATTTCGAAAACAACCACTTTTCTCGATAAAATGTTCTCGATAACCTGAAGAGTTTCGAAATCTTTTTGAATGCAAAATTATCGAGAACCTTTACAGAAATGGAGAAGAAGAAGAAATGAAGACATGTGACCACAAAAACAAAATACCACAACCCATTGTTGACTTCAGTTCTCAATCCTCATAAGTCGACGTACTTAAACAGAAAAAACAAACAAGACAAGACTGATTCAAGCATCCACAGCCACGGCCTAGCACAAACCAAAACCAAATCATAACTACTTGACACAATCATATCACTCCCCAACTCTCTCGACTTGAATCGGACTAGAAAATTAAATAATACGATCTCAGTTTGGTTCAATAATCTCACATATTCTTAGATCTATAACGATCTCATGTACTTGAACCCATAACGTCATAGATCTTTAAAATCAAAACAAAAATAATTACATCAAGATCTCAGTTTTTCTTCTCGTATGGTATAACTCTTCCATAGATCCTTATAGATCAATACACAAAAAGAAGATAACCATCATTGATCTCTATTGAAGCCTTACTTCAGTTTATATTCGAATAATAAAGAAGAAAACCATAACAAGTATGTTATCATTTCTTCTTTTGTTCGGTTAACATGACACAACAAACGAAAACAAAACAAACCTACCTTATTTTCTTTGATGGGTCTTGATGCCGAAAAGTTATGAAAATTATTAGAAGGGCTCGTCTTTGTTGGTGTCCTTATTCCAACTGAATGAAACCAACATATGAGTGTGGGTGAGATTTTTTTTATGTGACCACGATGAAGATATAAGGCAGGAATGGATTGATAATGATGAGATGAGATGGATTTGGTATGTTAACTATGTTTTGTGGTGATGAGTTTGGTGAGAGAGTTTAAGAAAGGGGGCGGATAAAATTGTAATTAGGGTTAGAGATAAATGTTTGGTGATATCTAAATACCCGAATAGTTAGGCTGTTAAGGTATGGGTGTTTTTCTTAATGGATCGGGTCTTATTTTTTGGGGGTGTGTGGACTTGGATTTCTCATTGGGCTGCGTGGGGTTGAATTTAAAAGGCTAATTGGACTGGGCTTTTGGATTCAAAATGTTTATATCAAAATGTGTTGGACTGATATGTGATTATTCAAATGTATATGTCATACATTGAGTTAACTTTTGGTATACTCTTCGAAGAAAAAGAGTGGTATTTTGATGATACAAATTTTCACGGGGATACAATTTTTGACAAGATCGGGAAACCATTATCAAAGTTCACTTAAACCGTCAAAAGGCTAGACTTGGTCATTTAACCGTAAGATTTGACTGCGGCAATAATTCTTTATTATTTATTTGAGATTGAAGTGGGATTTCACGGACGCGTGTACTTAGTATCTGAAGATATCGGGGTTGGTTGGATGAAGATTCTTCGAGATCCTTGTTTGAACTTTTAACCTTTACAATGACAAAGACTTGAGTTGTCTAGTTATACATGATGTTTGGTGGTTCTGCGTGTATAGCTATCACTTTAAGGAGTTACGTTGTAGTGCTCAGTGTCACACAAAGTTGTGGATACTCAAGAGGTGATGTACATCTTATACTTGATAGTGCTAGAGTATAGAGTACTTAGGGATTCGATGGTGGACGAACTCTCTAAGCCGCTCTTAGTCATACAATAGTGCAAGTTTAAGTCACAAGTTTGGGTTATTCTACTCCGTTCTCAAGTTCATAATATTGAATTTTCTCCATCAGTAGTCACTACAAAAAGCCGTCAGAACGATAATGGGGTCGATAAAGAGTTAGTTGAGAAAAGTATTAAAGAGTAGAGATGTTTATCAGCAGTCGATTCACATGGGGCTAGTTATGGCACTACACACTTGCTTGGTTAATTGGACATATGGGGTTACGCTGCCACCGATTCTCATCGTAAACATAGTGTGTATGCCTCCGATTTCGAAGAAGACATCGTGGGGGAAGAGAGAGAGTGTTTCTTTGACTTGACGTTGAGGGTGCTTGACGTCTTTGCGAAAACACTCATT
>LBNU01039310.1:123518-135984 GCA_014162995.1 Artemisia annua
AAGTGTGTAGTGCCATAACTAGCCCCATGTGAATCGACTGCTGATAAACATCTCTACTCTTTAATACTTTTCTCAACTAACTCTTTACCGACCCCATTATCGTTCTGACGGCTTTTTGTAGTGACTACTGATGGAGAAAATTCAATATTATGAACTTGAGAACGGAGTAGTATAACCCAAACTTGTGACTTAAACTTGCACTATTATATGACTAAGAGCGGCGTAGAGAGTTCGTCCCCATCGAATCCCTAAGTACACTATACTCTATCACCATCAAGTATAAGATGTACATCACCTCTTGAGTATCCACAACAGCATGTGACACTGAGCACTACAACGTAACTCCTTAAAGTGATAGTTATACACGCAGAACAACCAAACATCATGTATAACTAGATAACTCAAGTCTTTGTCATTGTAAAGGTTAAAAGTTCAAACAAGGATCTCGAAGAATCATGCATCCAACCAACCCCGATATCTTCAAGATACTAAGTACACACATCTATGAAATCCCACTTCAATCTCAAATAAATAATAAAGAATTATCGCCGCAGTCACATCTTACGGTTAAATGACCAATTCTAGCCTTTTGACGGTTTACGTGAACTCGATAATGGTAAACCCCGATCTTGTCAAAAATGTGTCCGTATCCCCGTGAATAATGTGTATGACCCCTCAGTCAAATATTATATCAAAATTAAGTAATTAACACAGTGTGTTAAAATACAATGAATGTTAATAAGTTTCAGCTCGTATTTGATATAATATACTGATCCAATACCACCACTTTAATAATGCTTCAGCCCATGTATATTATCCTATCCAAAGATTTCAAGCCCAATTCATTAGCAATATAGTTGCAGCCCACGACCTTAGATATAATCAATCCCATTCACACGCTCATAAACGGTTCACAACACTTTGGGATATATATAAGCACCATAATATTACTCATTTATCTTAACCCTAATCTCAACATTTGAAAACCCTACACTTTTCCATCTGCCAACCACACATCACATATTTCATGCGCCCCCATCTATCTTTATCCTCTCATCACAAACATAAATTCAAACTAATCCGCCATTATTATCCACCATCAACAAAAATATTACATCATCCAAATCTTCAATCCATAACCGATTCATCATCACACCGTACCATGACCTTAATATCATTTGTAGTTCAATACGAGTCAAGAGAGCATGTTAATTGCTTCAAGATCCTTTGGAGGGTCAAGGTAGGTACGACAAGTGTAGTTTTGTTTTGTTTGATGTCTTTAACGAATTAAAGTAAGAAAATAACAGGATTGTTATATTTCTTATCTTTTATTTTCGGATAGTAAATGAAGCATAGTCTTCGAAACTTGATCTATGATGATTGTTATTTCGTGTGTATGACCTTTGATGTCAACAATCTATTGTAGCACGAAAATAAAACAAATCTGAGATCTTGACTGTTTTTACTTTTATGTGTCGAGTCATGTTGGGATTTGATAAATGAGATTGTAGTAGTTGAATGTGAGGGTGTAAGTGATAGGGAAAAACGTTTGTAATGGAGATGGATTAGGACTTGTAGTTTGTGTATTGGTATTTTGTTATGTCTTGGTCTATCAGCATCATCTCATTCTTTTTCATTTGGTAACATTTCGAAAAAATAAGATCTCGATGATTTGCAACTTATCGAGATCTTTTATCGAGAAAACTTGAGACTTATCGAGAAAACTGATTTATTGTTTTCGAAATCTTTTGTTATCGAGAAAGTTTATCTCGACAGATTAGGGTCTTGATTATCGAGAAAAAAGATTTCGATATTTTAGGGCTTAATGTTCTCGATAATAGGTGTTTTCGATAACAAGTACATCCAGAAACTTCTTATACAAGAAGCTCTGATTTTTCCGGCGAAGATTCCCAGTTTCCGATGAATTTCCGACCAAAAATCCCAGATTCCGATGACTATTAATACAAAACCCAGAAATGAAAAACCACTTATAAACCATATTCAGACCATATCTTGGACCTCAAATAATCACGGGTTTGGTGCAAAACAGTCTCAAACACGATGTAACATAGATCTGTTAACGAGGTGTATAAGTGACCTCCAAAAATAGATGAATGATGATGACAGTTAAAGGTTATGACTTTTTTGGACCAGCTTTGATACAAAAAACATTTAATAAACTGTTGCACCAAGAATACTAATGAAAAGTGAAGAATTAGGTAAAAAAACAGCTTAAAAAACAATACGGATAAAAAAATCCGATTTTTTTACAAGAAAAAAAACACCACAAATCAACAAAGTAAGAACCTAGGCTCTGATACCACTATTAGGATCGTAGTTTTATGGTGATTTGTGGTTCGGGAGGTCGGGTTGTATGGAAGAACAAGACCTCCATTGTTAGTGAGAGAAAGTAGAGAGAGAAAGGAAAACTAGGTGTGTTTTATTGATAATGAAAAGTGAAAGGAAATTACACAAAGTCTCACCCCTCCATGGAAGTATGGAGGGGTATATAAAGCCTAACACACTCACAACTATGACAATATTACATAACTAGTCCGTGTGTTTTGGCTAAATAGGATAACTAATGTAATCCCGTAAATGTCGTTCCATTTACGTGTTAGGACCATAAACTCAGGTCCTAACAATCTTCCCCCAATGGGGCGACATAAGGGATTACTTACAACATTTCCTACAAGTACAAATACAAATAAAGAAGGGTCTTCATCGGCTCTTCAAGCGCTGAGGATTACCCATAAAACTACGATCCTAACAAAAATGTCGACAATTTGCTTCAAGAAGTTGCCAGCAAAGACCCTGCTATTATTCCACAGCAACTACTTGCCCTCCAGAATACACGACACGTCTTCCAATTTAGGTTTGCCAAACCAACGGGCAGAGGACCACCTACGCTTATTCTACAAAAAATAATGGACCNTAAGCCCACAACACCGGTAACAACCGAAAATACCCCCGCAGATATACCCAACACTATAAGCCTAACGACAACCTCAATCGTAAGAAAGCAACTTTTCAAAACTAGTACAGATGAAGAAGAGCAGACACAAACCGAACCAGAATGCCCATCATCTCCGCCAGCAATACCAGTCACCACTCATATGGCTGCACTGAAATCTACTCCAGCTGTGGGACCAACAACAAATACAAATACGAAGACACACACACCTACCATTATCAACCTACCAGCTACATCATCTACAAAAAAAGGGGCCTTGAAAGACACTGCCGATGGAGAAGGGGACCCAAAAAGCAAGAAGCAGAAAAAGGAATGATGGACTAGAACAACAGCTTACCATGTACGAATTAGTATGCCACATAAATAATATAACAATTATGCAGTTAAATTTTGGTTGTGTATAACTTATAAATACTTTAATGATAAATGCAGCACCGCAGACGTATGATTACCTAAACCAATTTGCATAGAGTAACAGACCATTCCTATATTCATTACAATCCGTAGGTAGCATTACATATATAACGTACTATAGACCAATCTGTATAGAATGATAGACCATTCCTACATTCATTACAATTCATAAGTGGCGCAAGCAAAACAAGTGCAGCTAAAAATCCATCCCTAAATTGAGTAGAATAAACACGTATTATAAACATAATTGACGAAGCTGGTGACTTGAAAATGACAACAGACTGAAAACCATAATACTATAATAAATTCGCGACACGTTAAAATAGTAACATAAAAAAAGACATTAATTAATGGATACAAAATTTGGCTTCCTAAATACATATCGTTCACATCAGCAAGGCAGCTACTACAGTAGAATTACAGAACCATGCTACCCGGATCTAAAATCGACACTAAAACAAGCAACCTAGAATGAAAACACAACAACAGAAAAAATATAAAGAATGACAATGGCGAACCACGAATCACAAGACACATACAATACGACATTTAATAAGAAACAAACTAAATACGAACCCTTTGTAAAAAGATTACATGTTACTATTTTAAAATCACTTAGATGTACACCTATTGTTATTTCTGTAAAACAACATCGCAAATACACTACAAACTTAACACCACAGACATGGTAACTGGCGAAAAAAAAGGCGCAGCTCAAAAAAAAAAAAAAAAAAAAAAAAAAAAAAAAAAAAAAAAAGAAGGTGTGAATCACTTAATCTCGAAAAACAGGTGACCAATTGGTAAATTGAAAATAACAAAACCAACAACTAATAGTTTCCACATTCGGATACATAATCAGACAAATACTCACATACAAATTCCCAAACCAAAATACAACCAAAGCTAAGCCTATTCTACCAATATGATTATTTGGTGATGTGATTTTCGTACAGAATTACTGAATTAAGTAATACACACATAAGTGCGGTTTTAAAGAAAAAGCAAATAAGTTGCAGGTGACAATAAGAACAATACAACAGCAATAAAAACCATAAACACAGTAGGAATATATAATCTTTCTTTCATACTTTTTAGCATACAAAATAAGCCAGGCAGATAGAACAGCCATTACAAGAGGCGGCTTAAAGCCACTACATGACTGCCACACCTACGACCGTAAACCTTGCTGCAAGTACTTCACCAGCGAAAGATACATCTTCCACTATCAGCAAAAACCATTCGACCACTTGACCAGCACAAAAAACGGAGACTACTACCCACTACAAAGTACAGGACTTTACAACACTTACAACTACAGACAACATACAACAGACACCTAAACACAAACAGACAACAGACAACACTTATTTACACTAGCACATTATCAGTGAAGAGTGACACATGCAGATGCTACACTACAAGTGCATGACATCTCCAAGGTAATCCATGAGAAGCCCAGCCATACGCCCTGCATCAGCCACATTGCGCCCATATGCACGAATACGCTGCTCGATGATAGCAATAAGGGCATTCACAAGAGCCAAGGTGCGAGTCATTATCACAGAATTCTCAAATCCTTGCAGCTCTGCTAGATAAGTTTGTAGCTGTTGGAGCAACACTCTCTCACGATTCATGTGACGCCTATCACACCGTTGGCCATTCAACAGAGCAAACCTAAAACGCTCAAAAAACAGGTAGAACTGTCTACCTCTATCTGGCGAATTAGCTGCACGGGCCAACCTATCACTAATAGAACTACCACCATTGGCAAGATGATTATCAACAGAACTATCACCATTGGCAAAATGATTATCCATATTTATAATTGCTGATTAGAGAATTTTTTTATGACCAACTTATGAATAATAAAACACAACAGTCCTTATTTATAGTGACAGATAAACACTAGAAAACAAAAAATATTAATTAAAGGATAAGGCAAACATACCTAAATAGGATTAGGTCAGATCGGTCTGCTGCCCTGATCACAATTCGCCGTCATTTGGGCGCGTTGGTACATTCACCAACCCTTCTGAAACATGCAGCCTTATCGATTTGAAAGCCCTCACACATTGTGGGTTAGCCTTAAGCGATGGATAATGCACAGCCGAAATTCACTAATTAAAGAGATTACAAGTGGATGAGTATACGCAATAATCCACTAAGTAACAATAGAGATTAAACAAGCCACCTGTGCAGGAACGAAGTAGTGATGCCAACGAAGAAGCCACAGCTGTTATCCCATTTACCCCAAATAATAAGAAAGGATATATCATTTGAGAAGATGACAAAGTGAGCAAGGAAAATGCAAGACGTTATAAAAAAATAACTAACGTTTATCAAAAAAGAATACAAAATAAATAAATGCCTAGACTAATACAAAAGTAAAACAAAAAAAAACACATACCTATACAAACACATTGTAAAAAATAAGTCACATGCCCACATAAAATTAAAAAAAAAAAAAAAAAAAAAAAAAAAAAAAAAAAAAAAAAAAAAAAAAAAAAAAAAAAAAAAAAAAAAAAAAAAAAAGACACACCATACTTCATATTAGCTTTTGGTAAACCCATTGTCTATTATTTTATTAAACTTAATAGATTATCATTTTAATTCAAAACATTTTACATAAATAAATATGTAATTATTTTTAACTAACAAACAAGACATCCACTACTACAAGAAAAAAAAATATTGGGAAAAAAAATAAAGGAAATACAAATTGCTATAAGAAACGACCAGGTTACAAACAAAATCAATAAAAAATATATAATAAATAAATACATAAATAAATAATTAGAACCATAAAAAAACAGTATAGAATACGTCTCAAGCGATTCCGAATTTTGACAAGTAATAAAAAAACATCTCATCTAATTGCTATAAAAAAATAGACGCATACAGTATAGCCATTAACAATTATAGTTGGCTTACTAGAAACAGCGGCATTCTTTATAACACGAATATTTCCATCATGCAAATTCACTCACACATTAAATCCAACCAAAAAAAAAACACAATGATTATATTTTTAAGACAAACAACATGGAAACAGATATTAATTTGTTTACATAACAGAAACTAATGTTTTTAGCAGCGCGTGAGCACAATTTTGCGACTGTGAGAATCAAAAATTTACAAAAAAAACGTATCAACAACATAAGAAGTAACACATAAAGAAACAAAAGAAGACCAAATACATAAATCAAAATTAAGAAACAAATACAACACAACCTTAAACTAAATAGTTCAACGCGTAGACATAAAAAGCAATAACCTAAAACACAGCAACATAAACATCCAANAAAAATATATATATATATATATATATATATATATATATATATATATATATATATATATATATATATATATATATATATATATATATATATATATATATATATATATATATATATATTACATCACATCAGGAGGGAAAAAAAACAATGTACTGCACTACTCTAAAAAAAATTACGGCAAAAAAAAGCCCCGACGGGCACTATATTTCTTGTTCCTAACCATTTCCTTGGGTTAAACGTTTAGGAATATATTACACTAATACAAACAGTATCATACAATTCAACGAAGATTACTAATAACTTGATTGAGGCCTGTGATTGCATTGTTTTAAAACATAATTATGCATGTATTCATTCTCTTTAGAGGATATAACAATCAAATTCAAAAATAAAATCTTGAATCTATTGAATCTGGCATGACTTCACGATTGAGTTGTTTTTGTGAGGATTTTTATGTGTATCTGATCAACACAACGTCCTTTATATACACGTGAATGATTGTCGGTCAAAAGGCAATGTTATATTCTCGGATTTTTCAATTAAACCTTAAGGCCCATCTTTTAACCATTTAATATCTTCTCTACTAAATATAAAGAAAAGAGTAAATTGCATTTTTGGTCCCTATGGTTTGGGTTGGGTTAGATTGGATTAAAGATGTTAGGCCCGTCAAATTGCTAATTTTTAATTTTTTTTTTTTTTTTTTTTTTTTTTTTTTTTTTTTAATGAATACAAAAGTATATTAGTAAAAGGAGTTGATGCACACACTTTGTTTATTGATTTACATACTTAGACTGTATAAGTAGATAACCAGATATGAGGTTAATACAACCATCTAAAACATGAAATGATATGTCTCGATAAAAAGTATATCTAAAAAGTTTATGTGTGTAAATCAATTTTTATACTAAAATAACATGAGTTAAAGAGGTCGATTCACCACCAGTTATGTAAAATAACAAACTTATTTAGACGAATAGGTTAAACATGTCGACGAGTTTAGTTATACACTTAATAGTATATATTTAAAGAAAGATAAATATTCATAACGTTAGTTATACTCTTTAAAGTTGGGTACCACCGCCAGATGTGCCAAACAGACAGCAACATTAACGTTCACATTTCCACTACCAATCAATTTGGTTCCCACGACTCCTTTTTCTTTCTTTCTTTTTCATTCCAGCTCTAAAGTCCTATATTTTTGAAAAACGAAATTACAACGTTACAACAACACCAACCAGGCAACCAGCTGTCCATTTTCTATATAAATAACCATGTCACATTCATTTCCCTCACTTCAACTTTGAATCTTAAACTCAAACTTTATCACGTATCAAAAATGGGCAGTTTCGAGCATCAAGTAAAGACACGAACTGCGGAGCTAAAGCACATCTTCAAGAAAGGTGCAAGGATTGTTACTAGTTCATGTAAAAAAGGATGGTATAAGGTCAAGCATATACGCAAGTGATTATATTGTTTGGTTCGATGATTCTATGATTTTATTATTTTGATTTATTTGTTCTTTTATGTTTTTGTACTTTTTGGCTTTTATGTTTGGATTCTAAATTTCAAATTGTATAATTTATTCATTGATCTTATTAATTTGTTATGAGTTTTACGATTTAAAGATTGTATTTGTCTCGTACGTGTGTGGAAGAATCCTGATAGATCTACTGACATGTTTTGACCTTTAAAAGGAAAATCTTGCCGTTTATTTATGTGTGTTTAAGAGAATATATTGTGTTCGTGAAAATTAACCATGGTATACAAAAGGTATAGCAACACATACAGATGAATTATATTCATACTTTCTTAGAGTTGTCGTCCAGATCATACAAGAGAACAATTGAATTTGAATTTTTGCTGCGGTTTTTTCTAATAAAAATAAGTATATGAGAATTACTTGTGGGTTTTGAACTATGATCCATTGTTATTTCGACAACTTTGCAAACTAGGTATTGCTATTACATTAATAGAGTGAATTAGTTTCGTTTAAATTGTATTTTATTTTTTGATAATCAAATTGATAAAACGAAAAAGCTAACTATGGTCACAAAGTAACGATAGGGTGGAAGGAAAGGACTTTCTCAAAAGAGTTGGAGATTACGTTGGTGTCGGTGTGAAAAGACTAGCGGCACCCCAATGTAGGTATCGGATACTCCTTTGTTCCAAGAACATGTTCGTCTCTCTTTGTTTTAATCTTACACTCTAGTTTTTTAAATTATAAAGTTAAACGTATTTTATTTTGAACCGCAAAATAATTTTTATATATAAGACTAGCAAGAAGCTAAATATAACGACGTACAAAGAAATATTTTAAAAAAAAAAAAAAAAAAAAAAAAAAAAAAAAAAAAAAAAAAAAAAAAAAAAAAAAAAAAAAGCTCCCATGAAGAGAGTTTGCACTTATAACTAAACCTAAGCAACCACCCTAAAAATGGCGGACTAGTTGATATTTCTATCAGTTAATGAAAGAGCCCAATGCACAAAAAATGCATGTTGGGTCTTTAAAACAGTACCAAACCAAGGAAATACACTTTAATACACTCTAAACACAATGTTACCATTTAGTACGTAGCGGTGCCAATTCCATCTATATCTAGTGACCGGCTTTCATACATCCACATTAGTTTCACCAATAATAGCGTTAATATCGTATGCTTTTCCAATCAGACATTATAACCAATGAAAGCCGATTTCAATGGTTTTGCCACTTCATCAATGATAATATTGTCATGGTGAGGTGTGGTCGTGATATTTAGGAGTAGCCTTTTATTGCATCTCAAGATATTATATTGTCGTAAACGGTGTAGTAAAAAGAAAGGAGAGTTCTCAAAACTCAAAAAGGGTTTAAGAAGACGCCAATGTGAATATGATTGTGTGATACTCACTCTCATACTTATTGCCAACTATACTATTTTGAAAAGGAATTGATTGCACATTCATAATTATTTATTAGTACATTCAAATTTATTTTTATCTGCATGTGCATTTCAGTGTGCAAATCAAAATAAAAAATATGAAAATCACTTCCCATTTTAAAATGACTCAAAATTATTGTTCATCCTAGTTTTAATCAATCAAAAATTTGATAAAAGATAATGATTAAATTATTTTAGTGGTGCAGTGTGATGATTGCGTAGACAATAGTTTTGATGTGTCGGGAGTACAAACTAGAGGTCTTCTTCTAAGATATTATCTTGTTTGGCATATTTACCTCACTGGTTTATTCTTGTTACGGTTCCATAAACGCGAAAAGCTCATGTACGATGTCTCACCAGGAAAAAATGTATATGTTATCAATAATCACAAATGACAAGAAAAAAATAAAATATCATACAAGAAAAATACGAAAATATAGCTTTAATCAATAAAAAACACAACTAAGAATGTGATTGAGACCCGTATTTAACACAATTACTCTAAAGCATGATTACCTTTTATTTTCTAAGCTATAGCGATCAAAGTAGTAAGAACTGCCTAACGTTATCCCCTTACTTTAAATTCAACTGCTAAAAAAATAATTTGTATATCTGTCGCAAGGAAACGACATAAAAGTACAAAAAACAACTTCGTCATCCTTTGTATTACTCTTATAATCTAGTCTCTCAACTGATTTTTCTTTTCTTTTGTGTTGGTAAGGTCGCTTTTTTGGTATGTATCATTATTGTAATTTCTTGCGATAATTGTTATCAATTACCTAGATTATTGGCTTAGAAATAAATTGGTTACAGCTCTGTTAACACCTTTATAAAATTACAAGGTTTTTTTAGTATAATATCCAGTTTGATACTTTTTTTTTTTTTTTTTTTTNATCACTCTTTTGTAAAAGCCCTTATTAACTGGTCAACTGAAACGTCTGCGGTTGGGAATGTGGTTCTTTCGGATAGTGATAGTGATGATGAAGTTGAAGATGCTTATGATGAGACTTCTCATTTTATGACGAGTGGAGGTTCGTATAATACTAGTTTATATGAGGATGAAGATTTTGATCTATATGACACTTACGACCTTCAAGGTTTAATTTCGGAACAGCTCGCGTTTTATGATTAAATGATATAAATCTTCGTGGTCAGAGTAAACGTTAATTTTATTCTTATGTCTTTATACTGTTTGATCATAAGATTGATTTGTCTTTCTTATGCTAGTTTAAGTCTTAAGCATTGTAGTT
The DNA here is from genome assembly GCA_014162995.1 of Artemisia annua. Classification (NCBI taxonomy): domain Eukaryota; kingdom Viridiplantae; phylum Streptophyta; class Magnoliopsida; order Asterales; family Asteraceae; genus Artemisia; species Artemisia annua. The sequence goes on from LBNU01039310.1 coordinate 134,371, forward strand.
GTGTTTGGTTTGCCTTTTCGGGCTGACCCGTTGTTCTGTAATTGTTTTTTTGGAATAATAATACTTTACCGGGGTAACAATTTTACAATAAAAAAAAAAAAAAAAAAAAAAAAAAAAAAAAAAAAAAAACTGAAACATCTGCTGTAGAGGTGATACCATTGGAGAATGCCTGAAGAATAAAGCATAGATAAAAACCAAATATGGTGATTACACATTATTGTTTGATCATATGGCACATTTTGTACCTAAACTATAAAGTATTAAAACATTGTGACACTTGGATGAAAACTATGATATATTGATATACAGACTGTAACGGCCTAACGGGTAAGTTATCCATTAACTTGCTGTCCAGAATAAGTTGGTGATATTCAATTCGGCAACGTGTGACTAAAATGCGTAATCAAATGAAAGGTCAACTGTTTGAGAATTTTTCCGGTTTGGTTGCCGGCTGATGAAGATTGGCTATTCCATTTTGCCGGCAGCATCAACAAAAATTATTCGGAGCAGTAATAACTTTATATTGGGTTGCAAAGCCCAAAAAGGCAAAAACTGTAGGTTTGTTTCTTGGGTCGGTCTCATTTTACATTTCGCTCGTAGGTAGAATATATGACAAATTATAAAATTATACATCATTAACTTTAGCTCTTATAACATTAATAACAAGTAACAACGCAAATACGAGCTTGACATGCAGCGTAAAATCAAGATCATGTTTTTAATTTAGTCATAGCATTTCTTAAATTATGACATTACACGATTTATCATCTTTGAGTATGTTTAGTAAAAATAGATATTCTTGTTGCTAGATGGTGTTGTTAAAAATGATTAAAAATAGGTTTTCTTTTCTTTCTTTTTTTTTTTTTTTTTTATTGATGTTTTGCAAACTAACGGTAATTATAAATTAAAAGTGTAAAATAACATAATTACACATACAAATATTAAGGTTATCGAATCATGTAGGATCTGCGAGTAATTTCAAAGGGCAAATTGGTAATTTTGTGAAATATAATCTTCAGCATGTTATTAAAAACTGGTTTATGTAACTTATTTATTGAGAACTTATTTTTCTAAAATAATCAACAATCTTTGTTAACCAAACAAATATTATTTTTCTAATGCAACATTTTTTTTAGCAAAATAGTTTTAAGCTCCTATAATCTTTCATAAAGCCATAAAGGGTTGGTGTCCTTAAAGGTAAGAGCACTAGATATCGTTGTTGTTATCTGACGATGTTATAGCAAAAAGTATTAACACCGCAGCTTTATTATCCTTATAACTCATAACCTATATCGTACCTCAAAAACATCCTTCATCATTCAAGTTATAGGACACACCCGGTCCTCACAGTTTTAAAATAAAATACAAAAAGAACCCAAAAAAAAGTGAAAGCCCTATAATTTGGCCGGTAAATTTGGCGTTGGGCCTTATAACTTGGAGTCTGATATGGTCTCGTGCCATAAAATAACGCGTCCTATGACTCAGGGTACCGAGTGTTCTAATAATGATGCAAGTTTAAACTTGTAGTGGACCACATACATTGTTGGGAAGAGAAGAGAAGAGGAGGAAAAAAAAAAAAAAAAAAAAAAAAAAAAAAAAAAAAAAAAAAAAAAA
>LBNU01039310.1:137442-167196 GCA_014162995.1 Artemisia annua
CAATCTATTTGTACCTTTTGTTATATCACATACCATGTCGATCAGTTGCTATATGTTCTATATCATTCAACTGACGTGAAGGTTGTGACTAGTGCATTTTGTACATTTGATCTTTTTCTAATAGTTTATTGTATGTTTTGTATCTAAATATAATGTTTTCATTTTGCAACAAAAAGTATATACATTCCACACCTTTATTTTCTATATGTGCCTTATAATCATCTAGACAAAGTAATATGTATATAAGTGCGAGAAATATACGATGCTAACGTACATATAATGGTATGATACAAAGTTTGCTAAAATGAGTCGAATGGCGAAAATGTATGGGTCCAAAACACAATCTCGATCTTCACACGAAATTTGCGCACAACCAACAACGAATATATTGCACTTCCGATCATTAGTAGATTGCTTATTGGGAGTTCATATTCACACCACAAAATTACATTTGTTATGCATATGATACAACACTACATATGCATGATTATGGTGTACACATCATTTATTGTAGTGTGCATATCACTTTCCTTTATTATGTTGGCCTAATATGCAAGCAATCAATGTTTCTGGCCAGTATTAGTAAGAGATCAGATTTGTAACTTTAAGTTAAGTACATTGTACTTGACATTTATGTACTTCGGCCCAGGGGTGGCAATTCGGATCGGGTTCAGGTTGACAAGTTGGTTTGTCAGAAAATCCCAACTTGAATTTGACCCATTTAAATCATCGGATCAACTATGTCAACCCCAACATGTTTACACATAACCCAAACCTGACCTATTTAACCCATATATATACTTGGGTTGGCGGGTTAAATACGTTACACGGGTTGAATAGGTTAAACTGGTTTTGAGTTGACCCATTTAGCCCATTTTATATACAAAAGTTGGCACATTACACGAGTTAAACAGGTTAAAGGGGTTTGCGGGTCGACCCGTTTAACCCATTTAACCCATATAATAAAATGTAAATAATTTTTAATTTAAGAAAAAAAAAATTCTTAAACGAGTTGGCTGACCGACCCACTTAATTTATTCGCAGCCCGAACCTGATCTGTTTAATAAACGGGTTAGATAGGTCGACCCAAACCCGACCCGAAATCTATTTAGACTCAATCCAAATCTATTAATTTTCGTGTTGGTTTCAGGTCGGGTTGCATGTCAGGTAAGAAATTGCCACCCCTACTTTGGCCTTATAAAAACATAGAACGATCTACTCGGAGAAGTCCGAGGTTTTTTTGTTCTAACGTACGTGGTCTACCCGGTATTTTCGTGGCTGTTTACGAACTTTTCCTTGGATGTTCACCAAGATATTACCTAAATAAAGGAAGGGGCGGATGCTCAACAACCCAAAGTACAGCGTCTAAATATAATTACCTAAAGATGAAAGGAAACAACTCAAAAACATAAAACTTGTATGANGACAAACACGTATAATTCAGCTCACTCGTAAAACCCTAAACCCTAAACTTCAAAACTCCAAAATCCCATTATCATCTTTTAAAACCAATCACTGTTTTCCTCAAAATGATGATGGCTTTACTTCGATCTCATAACAAATCAACAAAGAATTACATTTCATTATCTAGTGTTTTATTTTACTCAACAGAAACAAACATTATCCCAAACGGACTTATTACAAAGAAAAATGACAGTTTGTATAGTAGGATATCACCGGTCGGAGATCCTAAGGTTTCAATGATACCGATACTAGATCAGTGGGAAAAAGAAGGTAAAACTGTTAGGTCCCAACACCTTATTGTCATTATCAAAAGCTTACGCAAATTTAACCGTTACACTCACGCGCTTCAGGTACTTTTTTTTTACAGTAATTCTTAAATATTTGGTTATGAAAATGATAATGTGTTTAGGTTTTTAAGGATCTTTATGATTCACGTTTGTTACTTTTTGGTTCAAATTTGGAGTAAGTTATTGGTTAGTATTTGAATATTATGTTTGTGATTTTATAGAAGATTAATGACTTAAGCCGATAGGAGCATGTAATAAGGAGTTTATGCAATTTTTATGAGCCTGTTGCCCTGTAGGAACTTGTGGTATGTAAGTCGATTCAAAGGTTTGAGCATTAGGCCAGATGAGTCGAGCCCGCCCCAAGATTTGCTAGATTTTAGCTTAGTACTCCGGCTCATTATGGCTCAAGTGCACCAATAAGAGTCCACATATAACTCTTAACTTTCTATCCTGAGCTGCTCACTTTAATTTATTCCCACATGGAGATGTCATGGTATATTCTAGATTTGATTTCAAGATTGCCCCAAATCAGGAAAGTACTAATTAGAACTATACTCAATTTGGGAATCAGGAATGTCACATACTATCTATCTGTGTAGTTCTAGAATACATGTCCGAATAGATTAAATCATATAAAAATGGACTCAAGTATATTAACTAAAACAACGGTATTTGTCAATTGCTATGGTTAACTATTCTATGATAAGAATTTTAAGGTTGGCTGCTGAATGATATCTCTAAAACACTCGAAAATCTGTTTTTTGTAAGTCTTCCTTGGTCAATTGTAGAAACATGTAGAATTATTAACCTCATTTAAAAAATAAATATCTCCTGGCCATTGCTACCCATCTCTTCTGATGGCAGCTTTCAGAATGGATGTCTCACAGAAAACCCAATCTACAACCAGCGGGTGTAGCCGTTCATCTGGATTTAGTATCTAGAGTTAAAGGATTAGGAGAAGCAGAAAAGTATTTCAATAGCATGCCAGAGGATGTAAAGACTTTACAAGTCTATGGTGCTCTTCTAAATTGCTATGCAACCATGAAATCAGTAGAAAAAGCAGAAGCCACTGCACAAAAGATGAAGCAAAGAGGGATGATGACAACACTTTCTTACAACTCAATGCTTAACCTGTATAAGAAAATCGGTGATAATGAAAAGCTAGACAGACTCTATCAAGAAATGAAAGAGATGGGTATTTCTTGTGATAAACCAACGTATTACATCCGGTTAAATGCATATGCTGCAGCTTCTGATATTGACGGAATGGAAAAAGTTCTAAAAAATATGGAAGAAAACTCTTCACTCAACATGGACTGGAATACATATGTAATTGCATCTGGTGGGTACCTTAAGTCTGGCTTATACGATAAAGCTTATGAAATGCTAAGAACATCAGAGTGGTTAATACATGGAAATTCAAAAGGGAAAGCTTGGGAAATTCTTCTTCGTATGTACGCCTCTCTTGGTAAAAAAGATGATGTTTATCGTATATGGGGTTTATACAAAACATCCTGGACTAAAGTATACAACAGGGGTTATTCTGCAATAGTTAATGCATTAGTGAAATTAGACGATATTGATGGAGCAGAGAAACTGTTGGCCGAATGGGAATCTCAAAATTTATCTTTTGACTTCAGAATACCTAATATGGTGATTGAAGCTTACTGCACAAAGGGTGATTTCGTTAAAGCTGAGGCATACATTGAACAGGTTTTAGCTAAGGGAAAGCAACCTCCAGCAAGTACATGGGTACATTTTGTGACCGCATATGCAAAAAAGAATGAGACTAAAAAGGCGGCGGAAATGATGAAAAAGTGTGTGGCTGCTGAGGACAAGAGCGGGTGCAGATTGGATGAAACTACTCTTAAATCATGTATTGAATACTTGAAAGAAAATGGTGATTTAAAGATGGCAGATGAGATTGAGAAAACTTTTGGACATATGATTCGTTATCAATAACTCAACTCCTAAACGTACAATATCCCTCCTATATAAGCCTTGCGCTCCTCAACCACAAACTAACAACACAAAATCCGTTTACAATGAGATTATCATCATTTTTCGGAAGGTTAATGTGCATCCTGGTGATCACATCCATGGTCATGGCAAACTTCCTCATTATTCCTCTCACAGATCGACCAATACCTGGTTCATCAAGCTTGTGATTGTAGTATCACGTATGAATTTGATGTCTAAAATCATCACATTGGAGACAATTCGCAGAAATGCTGTCCATGGACAATCCTGTACATGCCTCCTTCTGGTCCTACTCCCAGCTTAAAATGATTTATTAAGATGTTGGGACTAGTCTAGTAGTTAGCAAAACATGGTTATGCATATAGATATGTGACTTTTTTTTCTTTCATTTTTTTTTTTTTTTTTTTTTNAAACTCGGGTCACTCGGGTTGACCCGAACCTGAGTAAGATACATATATTAAACCCGAGCCCGACCTTGTTTAGAACTTGGGTCAATTCGAGTTGTCCCGGTTGACCCGAATATAAATTTGAACCCGATTGACCCGACCCGAATTCGGGTCGGGTCGGCTTTTATTACACCCCTAGTCATAACCATATCCAAAATTCCAAAGAACTAAAGAAGAGTGTCCAAATATAACTACTTAAAAACAAAACGCCAAAAACATAACAAAACCAAAATACAAGGTCCAAATACATAAATATCACCCCATCACTAAAACCCTAAACCTTAAACTTGAAACCCCAAAACCCCCAGATCATTTTCCACAACCAAACACAATCATAACATAACAATAACAATGATGTCTTTACTTAGATCATCCCACAACAAATCATCATTAAAAAGTAGTTGCACTTCATTATCCAGGGCTTTGTTTTACTCCACAGAAACAAACATAGTCCCAAAAGAAAATGTTTCAAAGAAGAATGATAATTTGTATAGTAGGATATCACCGGTTGGAGATCCTAATGTTTCGATGATACCGATACTTGATCAGTGGGAAAAAGAAGGGAAAGTTGTTAAGTTTCAACAGCTTATTGTTATTATCAAAAGCTTAAGGAAGTTTAACCGTTACACTCACGCGCTTCAGGTACTTTGATTTTTAATATCTGGTATATTGCTTTTTAGTTCTGGAAATGATAATGTGTTATTAGTTGTTAAGGATTTGAGGTGCGAAAATTGAGAGGGTTGGTAACGGGTTGAAATTGGTCATTTTGTGAGCACAGGTCTCGTGTCGGGTTCATCTGCGCGTTTGAACAATTTGCTATTATTTTTTGAGTAAAAATTGAAAAAGTGAAAAATACTAGGATCTAATTTTTTATTGATCCGTTAATATTATATACTAAGACGTGCCGGATAATAATTATACAATTGGGCTTTACATCAATATGACCATCTTAGTATATATAGTATGGCTTAACAGAACCCTATCAGATATATATATTTACCCAAGTCGACCCATGTTTAACCAATGGGTCTTAAATTGACAGGTCTATTAAGGATCTTTGAAGTTTGATCTTCTAGGTTTGTTACTTTATGGGCTAAACTTGGTATATATTGTGGGTTCGTTTGATGTGACTTGAAGAGAATTTGTGGTTAAAAAAAAAAAAAAAAAAAAAAAAAAATAATATTAAAAAAAAAAAAAAAAAAAAAAAAAAAAAAAAAAAAAAAAAAAAAAAAAAAAAAAATAAAAAAAAAAAAAAAAAAAAAAAAAAAAAAAAAAAAAAAAAAAAAAAAAAAAAAAAAAAAAAAAAAAAAAAAAAAAAAAAAAAAAAAAAAAAAAAAAAAAAAAAAAAAAAAAAAAAAAAAAAAAAAAAAAAAAAAAAAAAAAAAAAAAAAAAAAAAAAAAAACAATTTAGAACCATAAAAAAACAGTATAGAATACGTCTCAAACGATTCCGAATTTTTATAAGTAATAAAAAACATCTCATCTAATTGCTATAAAAAATAGGCGCATACAGTATAGGCATTAACAATTATAGTTGGCTTACTAGAAATAGCGGCATTCTTTATAACACGAATATTTCCATCATGCAAATTCGCTCATACATTAAATCCAACCAAAAAAAATACCACAATGATTGTATTTTTAAGACAAACAACATGAAAACAGATATTAATTTGTTTACATAACAGAAACTAATGTTTTTAGCAACGAGTGAGCACAATTTTGCGACTGTGAGAATCAAAAATTTACAAAAAAAACGTATCAACAACATAAGAACTAACACATAAAGAAACAAAAGAAGACCAAATACATAAATCAAAATTAACAAACAAATACAACACAACCTTAAACTAAATAGTTCAACGGGTAGACATACAAGGCAATAACCTAAAACACAGCAACATAAACATCCAACGACGACTATAGTGCTACACAGCATTAAACCTAGCAAGAAACAACATATGACGACTAATATGAGCAGCAGATGCTTGCAGAAAAAGCTGTATGTTCGCCAGCTTTTCCTCCTCAAAGTCACGAATTGCCTTAAAATACATAACAACATCAGCAAACACCAACCAGTCATCATTCCTTAAGTCCACAACTAATCCAGCAATTGACATATCGCCAATGCAGAATTCCAATTCCTGGATAATAGCGTTTAAGTAAGCCACCCGATCAGCAATATGCACACGCCAACCATACAAAAAAGAAAACCAACCTCGTTCCTCCTGAACCTCTCTTTGAAAACCCAAACGCATAATCTCAACAGCAGAAACTGAACCCGCAGCATAAGCAAGCTCTAAAAACCAGACTAAATTATCCATTATACTAACAGTAACTTAGTTTTTTTAAAAAAAAATAAAAAATAAAAAATAAAAAAAATAAAAAATTGAAACCATCAACAACACTTCTTAAATAGCCATAGGTTAAAAACATTGTATTAAAAATACAATTACCCATTCCAAAAAAAATAGTCAACTATGTCTTGCTTCCCAAATTGCAAAATATCACGGTTTGATGTGATAAATCAATTACACCACCTTAAAATTATAAATGTCAAAGTTACTGTTAAATAGTCAAACTTAAAATAAAACACATTAGGCTTATAGCAACTTTGTACAAATACATAAGTACATAACTCATAAAAAAAAACTCAACAACATGAAAAAAAAATAATAATAAAAAAAAATAAATTACATCACATCAGGAGGAAAAAAAAAACAATGTACTGCACTACTCTAAAAAAAATTGCGGCAAAAAAAAACCCCGCCGCAACGCGGCGGGCACTATATTTCTTGTTAGATTTAAAGTTATGTTAGTTTATTCTTTAAGTCGCGTTTTATTATAAAGAAAATAATTTAGGGACCTAAGATTTGTGTTTAAAAACATGCTAACAAGAGGATTGAGACATGTGCGAAAATAAANTTTTTTTTTTTTTTTTTTTTTTTTTTTTTTTAAGAATACAAAAGTATATTAGTAAAAGGAGTTGATGCACACACTTTGATTATTGATTTAGATACTTGACTGTATAAGTAGATAACCAGATATGAGGTTAATACAACCATCTAAAACATGAAATGATATGTCTCGATAAAAAGTATATCTAAAAAGTTTATGTGTGTAAATCAATTTTTATACTAAAATAACATGAGTTAAAGAGGTCGATTCACCACCAGTTATGTAAAATAACAAACTTATTTAGACGAATAGGTTAAACATGTCGACGAGTTTAGTTATACACTTAATAGTATATATTTAAAGAAAGATAAATATTCATAACGTTAGTTATACTCTTTAAAGTTGGGTACCACCGCCAGATGTGCCAAACAGACAGCAACATTAACGTTCACATTTCCACTACCAATCAATTTGGTTCCCACGATTCCTTTTTCTTTCTTTCTTTTTCATTCCAGCTCTAAAGTCCTAATATTTTTGAAAAACGAAATTACAACGTTACAACAACACCAACCAGCTGTCCATTTTCTATATAAATAACCATGTCACATTCATTTCCCTCACTTCAACTTTGAATCTTAAACTCAAACTTTATCACAACTTTAATATAACACGTATTGAAAATGGGCAGTTTCGAGCATCAAGTAAAGACACGAACTGCGGAGCTAAAGCACATCTTCAAGAAAGGTGCAAGGATTGTTACTAGTTCATGTAAAAAAGGATGGTATAAGGTCAAGCATATACGCAAGTGATTATATTGTTTGGTTTGATGATTCTATGATTTTATTATTTTGATTTATTTGTTCTTTTATGTTTTTGTACTTTTGGTTTTTATGTTTGGATTCTAAATTTCAAATTGTATAATTTATTCATTGATCTTATTAATTTGTTATGAGTTTTACGATTTAAAGATTGTATTTGTCTCGTACGTGTGTGGAAGAATCCTGATAGATCTACTGACATGTTTTGACCTTTAAAAGGAAAATCTTGCCGTTTATTTATGTGTGTTTAAGTCACCATTTTTTACGTTTATTTATGTGTGTTTAAGAGAATATATTGTGTTCGTGAAAATTAACCATGGTATACAAAAGGTATAGCAACACATACAGATGAATTATATTCATACTTTCTTAGAGTTCTCGTCCAGATCATACAAGAGAACAATTGAATTTGAATTTTTGTTGCGGTTTTTTCTAATAAAAATAAGAATATGACAAATACTTGTGGGTTTGGAACTATGATCCATTGTTATTTCGACAACTTTGCAAACTAGGTATTGCTATTACATTAATAGAGCGAATAAGTTTCATTTAAATTGTATTTTATTTTTTGATAATCAAATTGATAAAACAAAAAAGCTAAATATGGTCACAAAGTAACGGTAGGGTGGAAGAAAAGGACTTTCTCGAAAGGGTTGGAGAGTACGTTGGTGTGGGTGTGAAAAAGACTAGCGGCACCCTGATGTAGGTCTCGGATACTCCTTCGAACCGCAAAATAATTTTTAAATATAAGACTAGCAAGAAGCTAAATATTAAAACGTACCAAGAAATAGAAAAACAAACCCAAAATCTAAAGCAACGAGCTCCCATTAAGAGAGTTTGCACTTACGCTGTGTTCTTGAGATTGGTTCATAAAAGAAGAGAAGATCAGAGAAGTTATCAGATATCACTTCTCTTCTTCCCTCTTCTTCCCATTTTTGGGCTGAAATTTTATTAACCAAAATCACACACACCTTTCCTTCCTCAATCATTTCTTTTCTCTTCACTTTCCTCCAAAAAAAAACTCAAGAACACGTTTGATTTTCAGTTTCTTTAAGTTTCTTTTCTTTTCTCTTGTTTATGAAACTTTAGAACACTGCATTAGAGCTAAACCTAGGCAACCACCCTAAACTAAACCAAGGAAATACACCAATACACTCTAAACGCAATGTTACCATATAAGCCAACCAAGCGAACATAAATCCTTCGGTATCACCAACTATAATATTGATTACTTCAAACTCCAAAGAAAAAAGAAACTTCGGAAAGATTTTGCAGTCTTTTCTTATGATGACCTGGTCGAGAGAGTACGATACATCGGTGTAAAAGATTGATCCCTTTGGATCTTGGTCCATGATGGCCTTTTGATTAATAGAACTGGAAGAGGAGGAAAAGAAATAGCTTATGATGACCATCTATTTGACTCGATCAGGCCACTCCACTAGTGGCTCGGCTTCGCCCTAGAAGCTACTGCTTACGCCTCTCTAGGCTTCGCTATCACTCATGACTGGTATATGGATCTCTCTATGTAGTGGTCGGCCTTCTAGAAGCTTCGCCAGAAGCGACTAGTCGCTTCTCGAATGCCCCTTTCCTTCGCTACTAGGAGAGTCGCTAACTTGCTTGCATTCTAGAAACAGTAGCTTCCGCGCCCTTCCTGCCTACTGAAATAGATAAGAACAAAGCCATACCATGCCCTCGGGAGAAACTAGTGATGATTGCCATGAATGCAGCCCTCGAGGACGTGTACAAGAAGGTCTTTGCCGATTTGTATCAACATGGTGCACCTCAGAGGAGCGTGAAAAGGCCGTGGAGACTTTGACCGAATGAATAGGGATCAATTGATAGAGACATCCTTGTTAGATTTCGATTATTGCCCATTATCATTTAGTACGTAGCGGTGCCAACTCCATCAATATCTAGTGACCGACTTTCATACGTCTACATTAGTTTCACCAATGATAGCGTTAATATTGTATTCTTTGCCAATCACACGTTATAACCAGTGAGAGCCGATTTCAATTGTTTTTGCCACTTCATCAATGATAATATTGTCATGGTAAGGTGTGGTCGTGACATTTAGGAGTAGTCTTTTATTGCATCTCAAGATATTATATTGTCGTAAACAGTGGAGTCGGAAGATGGGAGAGTTCTCAAAACTCAAAAAGGGTTGAAGAGGACGGCAATGTGAATGTGATTGTGTGATACTCACTCTCATACTTATTGCCACCTATACTATTTGGAAAAGGAATTGATTGCACTTTATTCGTACACTCAAATTTATGTTTTATCTGCATGTACATTTTAGTGTGTAAATCAAAATAAAAAATATGCAAATTATTGTTCATCCTAAATTTTAATCAATCAAAAACTTGATGAAAGATAATGATTAAATTATTTTAGTTGTGCAGTGTGATGATTGCATAGACAATAGTTTTGACGTATAGGGAGTACAAACTAGAGGTCTTCTTCTAAGATATTCTCTAGTTTGGCATAGGGCTGAGCATGGACGACCTAAAATCGAACCGGACCGACAAAACCGACCGAACCTACAAAAACCGAGCCGACCCGATAGCTTTTAGGTTGGGTCTCGGTTTCATGTTTTTCCTATTTTCGGTTTCGGGTCGGTTCATTTCAGTTCGACCCAAAACCGAAAAAAAACACCTAAACACACCTAAGCCGAACCGAACCGACTATATTCGGTGCGTTTCGGTTCATGTTTTTCAAGAAATTGGTTCTCGAGTCGGTTCAGTTTTGGACCTTTACTCAGCCCTAGTTTGGAATATTTACCTCACTGGTTTATTCTTGTTACGGTTCCATAAACGGCAAAAGCACATGTACCATGTCGCACATGGGAAAAATATATATGTTATCAATAATCACAAATGACAAGAAAAAAACAAAATATCATACAAGAAAAATACGAAAATATAGCTTTAATCAATACAAAAACACAACTAAGAACGTGATTGAGACCCGTATTTAACACAATTACTTTAAAGCATGATTACCTTTTATTTTCTAAGAGTGAAAGGTATAGTAACACGTTATTGGTATGTCACCTCATCACCACATTATCTCCTCCTAATAACACACAAATGACTAAAACACCCCTCCTCCACACTAATAATATCACCTATAGGTCCCACAAAATACCTCACCAAATATACCCACTCACTCATAATTAAAAAAAAAAAAAAAAAAAAAAAAAAAAAAAAAAAAAAAAGGCGTGAGCCATTGTATTGGCTCAAAACCAATGGCACAGATTTGACACAAAGCTCCGGTACCATGGCAAACGAATGGCACGATGCAAAAGGGTGCATTTGGCGTTTATTGAACACCATACCGTGCCCTCTAAGCTACAGTTATCAAAGTAGTAAGAACTGCCTAACATTATCCCCTTACTTTAAATTTAACTGCTAAAAAAAATCATTTGTATATCTGTCGCAAGGAAACGACATAAAAATACAAAAAACAAATTTGTCGTCCTTTGTATTACTCTTACAATCTAGTTTCTCAACTGATTTTTTTTTCTTTTCTTTTGTGTTGGAAAGGTCGTTTTTTTGGTATGTATTAGTATTGTAATTTCTTGCAGCTTGATAATTGTTATCAATTAGATTATTGGCTTAGAAATAAATTGGTTAGAGCTCTCTTAACACCCTTGTAAAATTCAAAGTTTTTTAGTATAATATCCCTTCTGATTCCTTTTTTTAAAGCAAAAGGATTGAATTATAAATAAGAACCTTCAAAAGGTTTAAATTAACAAAAAAAAAAAACTCTAACCATGCACACCTTGATGCGTGCTCATTGACCCTTGCCCAATGATTAGCCTTAGACAACGAGCAATTGTTCTATTGACCTTTAGCATGAGTTGAGATTTAACACATGATCTATTAAAGAAAAATACTACAACTACAATAGATTCACCTAAAACTTTTCACAAAATAATTTGTCATATAGTTAATCGCATTCTTTGAATTACTTTTGAATTCTCTCTCTTAAATATATTCACAAGTTTACTTGACACATCATACTGTAGAAAATATTTTGTAAATTTTTTGTAGTTCTAGCATCACTCTCTGTGAAAGCCTTTATTATCCGTTCAACTGAAACGTATACGGTGGAGGTGATACCGTTGGAGAATGCCCGAAGAATAAAGCATAGATAAAAACCAAATATGGTGATTACACATTATTGTTTGATCATATGGCACATTTTGTACCCAAACTACAAAGTATTAAAACATTGTGACACTTGGATGAAAACTATGATATATTGATATATAGACTGTAACGGGTAAGTTATCCATTAACTTGCTGTCCAGAATAAAGTTGGTGATATTCAATTCGGCAACGTGTGACTAAAATGCGTAATCAAATGAAAGGTCAACTGTTGGAGAATTTTTCCGGTTTGCTTGCCGGCTGATGAAGATTGGCTATTCCATTTTGCCGGCAGCATCAACAAAAATTATTCGGAGCAGTAATGACTTAAATCAGCTTAGCTGGTTGACCATAAAGGTATCTTAGGGTCTAACTTTATATTGGGTTGCAAAGCCCAAAAAGGCAAAAACTGTAAGGTTTGTTTCTTGGGTCGGTCTCATTTTCACGTTTGGCTCGTAGGTATAGACTATTTGACTAATTATAAAATTATATCATTTACTTTAGCTCTTAACAAGTTATAACAACGCAAATACGGGTTTGACATGCAGCGTAAAATCAAGATCATGTTTTAATTTGGTTATAGCATTTATTAAATTATGACATTACTCGATTTAACATCTTTGGGCATGTTTGGTAAAAATAAATATTGTTGTTGCTAGTGTTGCTGTTGATGCTGCTGTTGAAAACGATTAAAAATAGTTTTTTTTTTTTTTTTTTTTTTTTACCGTAATTAGAAATTAAAAGTGAAAAATGACATAATTAGACATTCATATATTATTGAATCATGTAGGATACGTGGGTAATTTCAAAGGGCAAATCGGTAATTTTGTGTCAGCATATTATCAAAAGTTGTTTATGTAACTTATTTTTCTAAAATAATCAACAATCTTTGTCAAACAAACAAAGATTATTTTTCTAATGTAACATCTTTTTTTAGCAAAATAGTTTTAAGCTCCTATAATCTTTTATAAAGCCATAAAGGTTGGTATCCTTAAAGGTAAGAGCACTAGTTATCGTCGGTGTTATCTGACGATGTTATAGGAAAACGTGTTGACACGACAACTTTATTATCCTTATAACTCAGAACCTATATCGTACCTAAAAAAACATCCTTCATCATTCAAGTTATAGGACACACCCGGTCCTCACAGTTTTAAAATAAATTACAAAAAATATATATATATATATATATATATATATATATATATATATATATATATATATATATATATATATATATATATATATATATATATATATAGTGAAAGCCCTATAACTTGGCTGGTAAATTTGGCCCCTGGCCTTATAACTTGGAGTCTGATATGGTCTCGTGCCATAAGATAATCTTTTAACAATTGGTATCAGTATCATGTTGTACGAACTGTGCGAGTTTAGTAGCACATAATGAGCTGATGAAGTTAAAATATACTCCGTAAAGTTTTTCAAAAATGTTTTCAGGATATCCGTATATAAACGTTAAATAATAATTACATGAGTCGTTGATACTTATATTACCGTTAATAATAATTTAGTTATATTTAATATTCAAATCCGTGTACGCATAGATTAAACTTTTAAATAGGATAACATGAGTCCTTATTTAACGTACATAGTAAAAAAATATATTTTAATAGATTGAAAGTTTAAAACTAATATTTATTTAAAAAATATTTAATATATATTAAACCTAATTTGTATATTTATAAATTTTGTAAGTTTAATAGATGGAAGTCTCAAGCCAATACTAATACTCATGTAATTTTAAATAAAATTTATATTATAAAATGTAGGGGGTTATTTGTTTATTATCTAAAGTTTTCAAAAAACATGGAGATTTATAATTTTACACTTAACTCCATATAGATTATTTAAAATTCAACCACTAATGTTTTATTAATTACCTCCTCTTTTTTTAAGTTTTTATTTTCATAAATTTGACACATATATTTTTATATGTTTTTTTTCTCAACTAAATTCTTCATCAAATTTATTAAAGTTTGACCAAAATCAATTCAATTTTGACTTTTTATTGGTCAATCATATTGCTCGATTTCGTCTATGTGTCAAAATCGAGCTCTCCTATTGGTCCAATTTTTTTTCCCATAAGATTGTTTTGTCAAAAAAAACTCCGAAATGATGTAATTCTTTTATTATATAAAAGATTAATAAACAGAATACTAGCAATTTATATTGTAAACAAACCAAAAAACACATTCGTGGGGATAAAATATTGGTTTTCGTAATGAGGATGATGTCTATATTGTGCCTAAAAACGTAGAAAAAGAGGATAAATTCCAATATTATCATATAAACATGGTCATTACCAAATCCCACTTCATATGCCGGCACCGCTTTTATCATGCTCCAATAAGTCAACTTTAAGCAATATCCCCCTATATAAGCCTTTGGCCCCTCAACCATAAACCAACAAAAACAAAAGCCGTTTAAAGATCTTAGTATAACTGTCAATTCGAGACACGTTTAAAATGAGATTCAAATCATGTTTCGGAAGGTTAATGTTCATCCTAGTGATCACATTTTTTGTCATGGCCAACTTTCCTATTGCAACTATCACAGCTCGACCAATACCCGTTGATCAAGCTCGTGATTGTAGTATCACGTACGAACTTGGATGTCCAAATTCATCAAGGTGGCGACAATTCGCAGCAATGCTGCCCAAGGGCAATCCCGTGCCTCCTTCTGGTCCTAGTCCCGGCATTAACTAATATGTTAAGACTTGGGACTAGTCTTGTAGTTAGCACTACGCATGATTTTGCATATACATATGGCGATTTTTATTGTGTTACGGGCGTGGCTTTAATTATTTTATTGGCTTTCATAATACTTTCTAATTTTTTATTATTTTTTTTTTTTATTTTTTTTTTCCAATCTATTTGTACCTTTTGTTATATCACATACCATGTCGATCAGTTGCTATATGTTCTATATCATTCAACTGACGTGAAGGTTGTGACTAGTGCATTTTGTACATTTGATTTTTTCTAATAGTTTATTGTATGTTTTGTATCTAAATATAATGTTTTCATTTTGCAACAAAAAGTATATACATTCCACACCTTTATTTTCTATATGTGCCTTATAATCATCTAGACAAAGTAATATGTATATAAGTGCGAGAAATATACGATGCTAACGTACATATAATGGTATGATACAAAGTTTGCTAAAATGAGTCGAATGGCGAAAATGTATGGGTCCAAAACACAATCTCGATCTTCACACGAAATTTGCGCACAACCAACAACGAATATATTGCACTTCCGATCATTAGTAGATTGCTTATTGGGAGTTCATTTTCACACCACAAAATTACATTTGTTATGCATATGATACAACACTACATATGCATGATTATGATGTACACATCAGTTATTGTAGTGTGCATATCACTTTCCCTTATTATGTTGGCCTAATATGCAAGCAATCAACGTTTCTGGCCAGTATTAGTAAGAGATCAGATTTGTAACTTTAAGTTAAGTACATTGTACTTGACATTTATGTACTTCGGCCCAGGGGTGACAATTCGGATCGGGTTCGGGTTGACAAGTTGGTTGGTCAGAAAATCCCAACTTGAACTTGACTCATTTAAATCATCGGATCAACTATGTCAACCCCAACCTGTTTACACATAACCCAAACCTGACCTATTTAACCCATATATATACTTGGGTTGGCGGGTTAAATACGTTACACGTGTTGAATAGGTTAAACGGGTTTTGAGTTGACCCATTTAGCCCATTTTATATACAAAAGTTGGCACATTACACGAGTTAAACAGGTTAAACGGGTTTGCGGGTCGACCCGTTTGACCCATTTAACCCATATAATAAAATGTAAATAATTTTTAATTTAAGAAAAAAAATTCTTAAACGAGTTGGCTGACCGACCCACTTAATTTATTCGCAGCCCGAACCTGATCTGTTTAATAAAAGTGTTAGATAGGTCGACCCAAACCTGACCCGAAATCTATTTAGACTCAACCCGAACCTGTTAATTTTCGTGTTGGTTTCAAGTCGGGTTTCGTGTCGGGTCAGAAATTGCCACCGGCCTTATAAAAAACAAAGAACGATCTACTCGGAGAAGTCCGAGGTTTTTTTGTTCCAACGTACGTGGTCTATCCGGTATTTTCGTGGCTGTTTATGAAACTTTTCCTTCGATGTTCACCAAGATATTACGGAGTAAAAAAATAAAGGAAGGGGCGGATGCTCAACAAGCCAAAGTACAGTGTCTACATATATTCCCTAAAGATGAAAGGAAACAACTCAAAAACATAAAACTTACACGGACAAACACGTATAATTCAGCTCACTCGTAAAACCCTAAACCCTAAACTTCAAAACTCCAAAATCCCATTATCATCTTTTAAAACCAATCACTGTTTTCCTCAAAATGATGATGGCTTTACTTCGATTTCATAACAAATCAACAAAGAATTACATTTCATTATCTAGTGTTTTATTTTACTCAACAGAAACAAGCATTGTCCCAAACGGACATGTTCTAAAGAAAAACGACAGTTTGTATAGTAGGATATCACCGGTCGGAGATCCTAAGGTTTCAATGATACCGATACTTGATCAATGGGAAAAAGAAGGCAAAACTGTTAGGTCCAAACACCTTATTGTCATTATCAAAAGCTTACGCAAATTTAACCGTTACACTCACGCGCTTCAGGTACCTTTTTTTTTTTTTTTTTTTTTTTTTTTTTTTTTTTTTTTTTTTTTTTTTTTTTTTTTTTTTTATTTTTTTTTTNTCTTAAATATTTGGTTATGAAAATGATAATGTGTTTAGAATATTAAGGATCTTTTTGATTCACGTTTGTTAATTTTTGGTAGTATAAATTAGTGGTTAGTGTTTGCATATTATGTTTGTGATTTTATAGAAGATTAATGACTTAAGCCGATAGGAGCATGTAGTAAGGAGTTTATGCAATTTTTATGAGCCTGTAAGAACTCGTGGTATGTAAGTTGATTCAAAGGTTTGAGCATTAGGCCAGATGAGTCGAGCCCGCCCAAGAGTTAGTAGATTTTAGCTTAGTACTCTGGCTCATTACGGCTCAATTGCACCAATAAAAGTACACATATAACTCTTAACTTTCTATCCTGAGCTGCTCACTTTATTCCCACATGGAATGGCATGTTATATTCTAGATTTGATTTCAAGTTCGGCCCAAATCAGGAAAGTACTAATTAGAACTATACTCATTGAAGGTTTTTGGGAGTGGTTTGGATAATCAGTTACCATATTTTTTTAGATAACAAGCTGCAACAAGTTATTCAATTTGGGAATCAGGAATGTCACATACTATCTATCTGTGTAGTTCTAGAATACATGTCCGAATAGATTAAATCATATAAAAAATGGACTCAAGTGTATTAACTAAAACAACGGTATTTGTCAATTGCTATGATTAACTATTCTATGACAAGAATTTTAAGGTTGGCTGCTGAATGGTATCATCTCTAAAACACTCGAAAATCTGTTTTATGCAAGTCTTCCTTGGTTAATTGTAGAAACATGTAGAATTATTAACGTCATTTAAAAATAAATATCTCCTGACCATTGCTACCCATCTCTTCTGATGGCAGCTTTCAGAATGGATGTCTCACAGAAAACCCAATCTACAACCAGCGGGTGTAGCCGTTCATCTGGATTTAGTATCTAGAGTTAAAGGACTAGGAGAAGCAGAGAAGTATTTCAATAGCATGCCAGAGGATGTAAAGAATTTACAAGTCTATGGTGCTCTTCTAAATTGCTATGCAACCATGAAATCAGTAGAGAAAGCAGAAGCCACTGCACAAAAGATGAAGCAAAGAGGGATGATGACAACACTTTCTTACAACTCATTGCTTAACCTATATAAGAAAATCGGTGATAATGAAAAGCTAGACAGAGTCTATCAAGAAATGAAAGAGATGGGTATTGCTTGTGATAAACCAACATATTACATCCGGTTAAATGCATATGCTGCTGCTTCTGATATTGACGGAATGGAAAAAGTTCTAAAAAATATGGAAGAAAACTCTTCACTCAACGTGGACTGGAATACATATGTGATTGCATCTGGTGGGTACCTTAAGTCTGGCTTATATGATAAAGCTTATGAAATGCTAAGAACATCAGAGTGGTTAATACATGGAAATTCAAAAGGGAAAGCTTGGGAAATTCTTCTTCGTATGTACGCCTCTCTTGGTAAAAAAGATGATGTTTATCGTATATGGGGTTTATACAAAGCATCCTGGAGTAAAGTATACAACAGGGGTTATTCTGCAATAGTTAATGCATTAGTGAAATTAGACGATATTGATGGAGCAGAGAAACTGTTGGCCGAATGGGAATCTCAAAATTTATCTTTTGACTTCAGAATACCTAATATGGTGATTGAAGCTTACTGCACAAAGGGTGATTTCGTTAAAGCTGAGGCATACATTGAACAGGTTTTAGCTAAGGGAAAGCAACCTCCAGCAAGTACATGGGTACATTTTGTGACCGCATATGCAAAAAAGAATGAGACTAAAAAGGCGGCGGAAATGATGAAAAAGTGTGTGGCTGCTGAGGACAAGAGCGGGTGCAGATTGGATGAAACTACTCTTAAATCATGTATTGAATACTTGAAAGAAAATGGTGATTTAAAGATGGCAGATGAGATTGAGAAAACTTTTGGACATATGATTCGTTATCAATAACTCAACTCCTAAACGTACAATATCCCTCCTATATAAGCCTTGCGCTCCTCAACCACAAACTAACAACACAAAATCCGTTTACAATGAGATTATCATCATTTTTCGGAAGGTTAATGTGCATCCTGGTGATCACATCCATGGTCATGGCAAACTTCCTCATTATTCCTCTCACAGATCGACCAATACCTGGTTCATCAAGCTTGTGATTGTAGTATCACGTATGAATTTGATGTCTAAACTCATCACATTGGAGACAATTCGCAGAAATGCTGTCCATGGACAATCCTGTACATGCCTCCTTCTGGTCCTACTCCCAGCTTAAAATGATTTATTAAGATGTTGGGACTAGTCTAGTAGTTAGCAAAACATGGTTATGCNTTTTTTTTTTTTTTTTTTTTTTTTTTTTTTTCCTCTCTCCTGGGTTTCCATACTTTCATATATACTTTTCAATGTTTTTATGTGTTACGCGTAGGGTACCGTGTCACATGTTATACTCTTTATAAAACTGACAAGACGTGAAGGTTGTGGTTTAAGCTTGTAGAACAACTAGCATGGTACTCACGCAAAGCAACGGGTGACTCAAAATATTAGTTTAGTCGTTCATTGGTTTTGGCAGGATTTGATGGTAGACATTGATTAATTTTACCGCTATACCGTTTAATAGATTCTATCACTTTTTCACATTTCACGGGACATGGTCCCCTTACCCTCACATTTCATTAAAATGACCACTTTATACAAATATACCTCACACACACTCAAAAAAAACATAAAAATACAAATAAATTGCATGGTTACCAAAAGGTGACCCGCTCACCTTAATTTCATTTTTTTTCTTACTCACTTACTGATGAACATGGGTGGGAATGGTGAGGTGCATCTCACTTAGTTACAACTCACGACCATGGCCTTTAGCCAAAGAATTCGAACCAAGATAGAAGCATTTGAAAGAAACCACTCATCGAAATCTTTTGATATTGTTTAAACTTATATAAGCCATTTTTATCAAAAAGAATAAAAAACGGGAAGAAGAAGAAGAAGAAGAGAAAAACACCTGTATAAGTGTAAACAAATTTTGACATGTAAAAGAAAAGTTCCCGCACGTATAATTCTAGATAACTATCTTTGTTAAAGGTGAAGAAAATAAATTTCGTCTAACAAATAAATCGTGTAAGCATAACGCTCATAAAAATTTCATACGAACTCCGTTGATATCAGTGAAGTAAATTAACAAAATCTGAAACCAAAATTTAATTCTAGAAAACCACATATATTTTAAAAACTAATTACATTTTCTTGTAAAATTTACCAGTGAAACAAAACTTGCAACAAAAATTTTTAACCAGTAAGCCTAAACACTCATAACAAGGGGTGTTATTCGGTTTGACCCGATCGGGTTCGGGTCAATCGGGTCGGATCAATTCGGGTCAGGGCTCAAAAAAACATACCCGAACTCGACCTTGTTTATAACTCGGGTCAGGTCAACTCGGGTTCAGGTCTAGGCCATTTTAAAATGATGCAATTTTGGTGTTCAAACTTAAAATACATAAAAATTAGAAAGAAAAAAAAAATCAAACTCGGGTCACTCGGGTTGACCCGAACCTGAGTAAGATACATATATTAAACCCAAACCCGACCTTGTTTAGAACTTGGGTCAATTCGAGTTGACCCGGTTGACCCGAATATAAATTTGAACCCGATTGACCCGACCC
Organism: Artemisia annua; assembly: GCA_014162995.1. Taxonomy (NCBI): domain Eukaryota; kingdom Viridiplantae; phylum Streptophyta; class Magnoliopsida; order Asterales; family Asteraceae; genus Artemisia; species Artemisia annua. The sequence continues at coordinate 157,909 of LBNU01039310.1, forward strand.
GAATTCGGGTCGGGTCGGCTTTTATTACACCCCTAGTCATAACCATATCCAAAATTCCAAAGAACTAAAGAAGAGTGTCCAAATATAACTACTTAAAAACAAAACGCCAAAAACATAACAAAACCAAAATACAAGGTCCAAACACATAAATATCACCCCATCACTAAAACCCTAACTTAAACTTGAAACCCCAAAACCCCCAAATCATTTTCCACAACCAAACACAATCATAACATAACAATAACAATGATGTCTTTACTTAGATCATCCCACAACAAATCATCATTAAAAAGTTGTTGCATTTCATTATCCAGGGCTTTATTTTACTCCACAGAAACAAACATAGTCCCAAAAGAAAATGTTTCAATGAAGAATGATAATTTGTATCGTAGGATATCACCGGTTGGAGATCCTAATGTTTCGATGATACCGATACTTGATCAGTGGGAAAAAGAAGGGAAAACTGTTAAGTTTCAGCAGCTTATTGTTATTATCAAAAGCTTAAGGAAGTTTAACCGTTACACTCACGCGCTTCAGGTACTTGAAGTTTTTAAGTTCTGATGTATTGCTGTTAGTTGTGGAAATGATAATGTGTTATCAGTTGTTAAGGATTTGAGGTGCGAAAATTGAGAGGGTTGGTAACGGGTTGAAATTGGTCATTTTGTGAGCACAGGTCTCGTGTCGGGTTCATCTGCGCGTTTGAACAATTTGCTTTTAGTTTTTGAGTAAAAATTGAAAAAGTGAAAATAGCAGGATCTAATTTTTTATTGATCCGTGGACCCGTCTTAAACGTGTTGGATAATTACTTCATAGTATGACGTACCAGAACCCTATCAGATAATATATATTTACCCAAGTCGACCCATGTTTAACCAATGGGTCTTAAATTGACAGGTCTATTAAGGATCTTTGAAGTTTGATCTTCTAGGTTTGTTACTTTATGGGCTAAACTTGGTATATATTGTGGGTTCGTTTGATGTGACTTGAAGAGAATTTGTGGTTAGTATTTGAAAGTTACGTTTTTATGAATTCAGCTTGTGGTAAGTAAAGACTATATCCCTCGAGATGGGGCTCGAGTTCATGTAACTTGTAAGAGCTGTTAGTAACTCGCATTTTGTAGGTGAGTGAAGGCTTGAGCTGAACCGAGCCCACCCTAAGTCTGCTAATTTCTTTCTAGTTCAGTCCCATCAGAGCTTTGTACGTTTTCTTCATAGATGTATAAAACTAACGTCTTGACGCGTATACTTATTCCTATATGGGTATATCACTGCGTATCTGGATTACTGGATATGATATTAAGTCTGCCCCTAATAGAAAAAGTTCTAAATGTAAATGTATGTTTGAAGGTTTGTGAGAGTGGTCCATTGATAAGATGCTATTTTTGATTTAAATGTACAAAATTCATTTGGAAAATAAGTTAGCACACATGACACATTGGAGACAGAACGCTGCAACACGTTATTCAATGTAGGGTTTAGGACTTCTCGAACTATCTGAGTAGCTCAAGAATACATGTTGCAATATAGAAAATCATAAATTTTTTTACATTAAACACATCTAGTTAAACAAGAGTGTTTGCCTATTATAGCTGTTAATTTCCATTGACTGCTGAAAGGTATCTTTAAAAGAGGAAATTAGACGTTTAGAACACCCTGTTTATGTCAGCCTATCTTTATCATCATTGTAATGTTTGGGGAATGTTTAACTTCCATCAATAAATATTTTCTAATGGTTGCTACCAAATCATTCTGATGGCAGCTTTCAGAATGGATGAGTAACAAAAAACCCAATCTACAACCAGCGGGTGTAGCCGTTCATTTGGATTTATTATCAAGAGTTAAAGGACTGGAAGAAGCAGAGAAGTATTTTAATAGCATGCCAAATGACGTGAAGAATCTACAAGTCTATGGTGCTCTTCTAAATTGCTACGCAACCACAAAATCAGTTGAGAAAGCAGAAGCCACTGCAGAAAAAATGAAGCAAACGGGGATGATGACTACACTTTCTTACAACTCGATGCTTAACCTATATAAGAAAATCGGAGATAATGAAAAGTTAGACAAAGTGTATCAAGAAATGATCGAGATGGGTGTTGCTTGTGATAAACCAACATATTACATCCGATTAAGTGCATATGCTGCTTCTTCTGACATCGACAGAATGGAAAAAGTTCTGAAAAATATGGAAGAAAATTCTTCCCTCAATGTGGATTGGAATACTTATGTTATTGCATCTGGTGGGTACCTTAAATCTGGCTTAAATGATAAAGCTTATGAAATGCTTAAAAAATCAGAGGGGTTAATATATGGAACCTCGAAAGGGGCAGCTTGGGAAATTCTTCTTCGTATGTACGCCTCTCTTGGTAAAAAAGATGATGTTTATCGTGTATGGGATTTATACAAAACATCATGGAGGAAAGTATACAACAGGGGCTATTCTGCCATAGTTAATGCATTAGTGAAATTGGATGATATTGATGGAGCAGAGAAAATGTTGGCTGAATGGGAATCTCAGAATTTATCTTTCGACTTTAGAATACCTAATATGGTGATTGAAGCTTACTGCAATAAGGGTGATTTCGATAAAGCTGAAGCATATGTTGACCAAATTATAGCCAAGGGAAAGCAACCTCCTGCAAGCACATGGGTCCGGTTTGTGACTGCATATGTAAAAAAGAATGATTTGGAGAAGGCGACAGAAATGATGAAAAAGTGTGTGGTTGCTGAGGATAAGCGCGGGTGCAGATTGAATAAAGATACTCTTGAAGCTTGTGTTGAATACTTGAAAGAAAATGATGATTTGAAGACAGCAGAAGAGATTGAGAAAACTTTCGGGCATTTGATTCGTTATCAGCAGACATCTGCTGCAGCATCTTTAGATGGAGATGAAGAGTCTGAATCTGAGGAGGTTGATGAAATTGAGGAGAGTCGTCGCTGATGTAACAAGAATAGTTTGTGAGTTCTGGATTTGTTAGTGGCTCGTATGACATTATTTAGTCTGTTATGAATGCTTTTTGTTTTCTCCTGTTCATGAAGTGTAATCTGAATTGAAAACAATGTTTAACAAATGTTTACATTTTGTGGAAACCAAATTTAGTTTTGTAAAAACAGGTTGTAAAGTGTAACCTTGATTTCGAATTCTTTACGGTACAGGAAACATGCCCATTAACGTTGTCACGAAAATGAGGCTGGAGTTTTGCAGTAAAACAATTTACATTTTTTTGTTCTAGTTGGTTGATCAATGCATGTTTGAATGTGCAACAGAAGCTGAAAATCGTAGGTCACACATGGATATAGTTGTATACAAATCTAAATAAACGAGTTGGGCATCGATCCGCCGCGTTGCGGCGGGGCGTTGTTGTTGGTGGTTGTTTTTTTAACATGTTATTCATAAGTGTTGGTTTTATCGGATTCATTAATTTTGTTATAGTGGGTAGTTTCGTTTTAGTTAGCAATTTTTTTTAGTCAAAACACAACGCAAAGAAAAACAAATAGAGGTAACGCTATTGCAGCCATAATACATATTTAAACTATGAAGTTGAGAACATACCTAAGCACCTCGAATGTTTAGATACATTAGGCCATTAAACACCTCGAATCATTTAAATCCAAAAGATTTTTTTTCCAAATTTCAGTTCTTAATTTCTTATCATGCTTTTGTTGACAAGTCAAGGGTCTGAGAAACAGTTATCAAAAGAAATATAGCCCACATTTGTAAAATGAAAAAAGAAATGTAGCCCACATATTGAACGACATTTGTAAAATGAAAAAATGTAGCCTAAATTTCAATTCTTATCATACTTTTGTCCAAAAGACCAATGCTGCAGCTACTTGCGACATGGACCAGCCCAAAAAAAGAAATGTAGCCCACATATTGAACGACAACGTATTTGATGTAAAATTATATATATAGTAATGGTTTTTACTTTTCGTGTTTGGGTATAGTGAACATGATTATGGTTATTGAAAGTCACATTTACAGTGAATCCTTAAATAACCCATAACTCTCATATAGTTTAGAGCCCCAATTCGCAAAAGATTTGCTATTTGTTATAATGTTAGTATCTTCAAACTTCTTTTTTTAAAAATGAGTGTTTTATAAGGGCGGCATTTTCTAACACTGCATGCATAACAGTGACACATGCACCGTTTCTTGGGCGCATTACCCAGGAAGAGTGGCTGGCTGCCTCATTTCGAAAGCCGACTCTTATTCGGAATAAGTTATTCCTACCCAATGGATAAACCGCAGAGCTCCGGGCCAACCCTTACCATTGATTCTCACCTCCCCTACCATTCTGCCCTTCCAGGAGGAGATGGAGTAAGTGGGTCAATGTTGAGTTTTAGAGGGTCTTAAACGGGTAAACCTAGTCAACCAATGCAGCAAACGGGTAAACCTAGTCAACCAATTCAGCAAACAGGTAATGTACTAGTTTGATTTTATCAGCCTGTAAACCCAGTTAACATTAGAGCTAAAAATGTGTATGTACAAGTTAGAACTACAATCCTTAGCCCATTCGCCGCTATTTATGACTTAAGAGGCTACTTAACTCATTAGCCCTTTCATAAATGGGTGACCCATATTAGGGCGTAGCATATAGGGGTATTCATGGTTCGGGTAATAAACCGAATAAACCGAAAACCGAACCGAAAATAAACCGAATCGAACTAATAACCGAACCGAATTTTTCAAAACCGAACCGAACCGAATTAAAAATTCGGTTTTCGGTTTGGATATGGGTTTGGCAATCTGAACCGAAAACCGAACCGAAAACCGAATTTATATAAATATATATATTTTTTATATATTTATATTATTTTAATATAAAAAATGTCAATTAAAATTTTATACTAATAATAAAAAACACTTTTTATGCTTGAAATATTTTTTTGCCAAAAATATATATAATTAAATTAAAAAAAACTTTAAATAATGTAATTCAAGTATAAATTTCGGTTTTCGGTTTTGACCCATAACCGAACCGAACTTCGGTTCGGTTCGGTTCGGTTATAGATATTTTCGGTTCGGTTCGGTTTTCGGTTATGACCCAAAATTTTTTTTAACCGAACAACCCGAACCGAACAAACCGATTAACCGAGAACCGAACCGATGAACACCCTTAGTAGCATATGCTTCGCCCAAAAGCCAAATAGTCCATAGGATATGTATGGGCCTTTGACCCAAGTTTCTCCTCAAGCTTGCCTTGTATTTACTATTTAATATTATATTTCGGCCTAATGTTAGTTGAGAGTAGTTTCTCCTCAAGCTTGCATTGTATTTAATATTATATTCCGGCTTAATGTTAGTTGACAGTTATGGGAAATTAACCTAAATCTAATAACCCATGTTATGTTCGATTACATGGTTTAAACATTCATTTGAACTGTACTAGCTTCGTTACAAACTTAATATTGAATTGTTTACCATTCGTACATTCGCTAGCTAGCAACACAACTTTGTTCACCCGAAAGAAGATCTCGGTGATTAGGCGGGGACAATATTTGACTATGTAGTCTTCAAATCATGAGCCTAATAAAAGGACTCGATAAAGGGTACGTACTACATACTACTAAAATTTACTTTATCTATAGGATAGACTATAGAGTTAAGTTTTATAACAAAACTCAAAGGTGGAAGAGTTGTTGAGGTGGATAAGCCCATAAAGAAGTTGTCTTTGTCACTCCTTATCATATATGGCCCATTCTTATCCATGTCCCATTCCATGGTCACGTCAAAATCTGTCCTAAATGATTTTTTCACCCCACCTCTGCCGTTTATTTAGAATGATTTTCAAAGATGTTAGAAAATGTAGGCAACAAATGTTAAATGATTGGACTTACGTGTTGTGTATCTTTCTTAAGTTTTGTAACTTTTTTTTCTGTTTTGTGCTTTTTATATCACTTCGTTTTATGCTTTGTTTTTATAGTTTTCTAATGGCCCTTCACTTGACAATTGTCACGTAGTGTAATGTCTAATAAGTTCTAAAATGCGACACAAGTATATAAGTAATTGATTAATGGCATGATGCAAGTGTAACATCATGTTTTATATCATTTTGTACTTGCTTTTTTAAAAGATAAGGACAGCCACCACTCTTTGCCTTGTCAAAAACGGAAGAGCCAATATTCAATGCAGATGTTGTCAAGGATGTTAGACGTAGATGACCCAAGTCTACTAGAAACCTTAGAAACATTAACGGATTCAAAGCTCACAATCGGGCTTGGGCCATTTACGTCTAATAAAGGATACCGAATGATAATAACACCATTTGCAGTTGGATGTTATAGACCCGTCTAGTAGTAAAAGGTATTTTTCCACTTTATAACTAATAACGTATAACGTAATCCATAACACTTTCTTTCATCAATTAAGTTGTAAGAGACATTATCGGGTCTCACAGTTTTTCATTTTTATTCAAATAAAAAGTGGCTCTGCTTATAAAATGCGAGCACTGTTTTTCAAATTAAATCATTGAGAATGGTGGTGAATACTTCCATATGTTGGGCGATTATTGACATAAGTGTTGAACATAAAAGTAGCCCATGTTCATACGCAAATTGCTTTTGTTGAAGCATTTCTAAAACGTCTTCAGTTGATTGCAAAGCCAATAATATTATGAGAACAAAAGTCTTAGTTTATGGGGCATGTTATAAAATATGAATTCGCATCTTGCCAGCAATTTATAATGAATCCTCCCCGTTAGAATGGTTTTGGTCACAAACCATATTTCCCATGTGAGATTTTGTAATTGTGCGATATATAGTAAATACATCGCAACACACAAAATGGGATGTTTAAATTGATAATTCATTCAAGGGGAGAGAATGAGCAGCGAGAAATATGGAATGAATTATGACATAAATGTTGACATATTTAGTGACCTAAATAAAGTGACTAGATCATATTACGCTGCTATTGCTCCAATTACAATGTGTGTCCCAGCAGTAAAATCATTGATTGATAGTAAGTCTATGGCACGTCTGCAGCGTGATAGACGAATCGATTCCAAATAAAAAGTCCTCGAATGAATAGATAAAATGGAGCAATAAAATCAAGATATGGTCGAATCGAGGTAATAAAGACCCCATAATAGTCTCTTAAAGAGAAACTAGACATGAAGCTTATTGAAAACCCCGGGTACGTGAAAAACTTTGAGATCTCAACAAATGATAGAATATAATGTCTAGTAAAGTGTGGAATCGAAAAGAACTGAAACGACGTCGATAATATTGTATATAATAATGCGCATGATAAATACAAGGTGAGGATCTTGGATATCTACAAGAAGTGCAGTTTTATAAATGAATGGCCAATGAATGTAAAGACACAAATAACTGATGAAAAGATTGATTTTATGTCTGGCAGTATGAGAAATAAGAATGTGTCTAACATGATAATACAAGAGCTCATTTTATGTTGAGATTCCTTAAGGAATATAGAATGCATAAATCACGTGTTATGATTCTCGAGAATACTAATAAATTAAATTGAACAAGTTTAGTTAGTTTTTGCAAGAGATATGGGTTTATATTTTACTAACCCATCAAAACGAGTTTAGTTGGGTTTATATTTTACTAACCCATCAAAACAAGTTTAGTTAGTTTTGCAGATGCAGTATATATGTTTAAGTTACCATGATCGGTCTCAAGTTGGATATGTTTTCACAAGTGGCGGCACTATTTCCTAGCGTTCAATAGAGCTTACAATCGCGACTACTTCCTTAAACTATACATCAATTCTGGAAAGGAGATACCAACTATTGCATGTAGATAATGTAGCATGCTTTGCCATATTCAAGAAATGTGACATCAAAGGCGACAAGACACTTATCATTCAAGTGATTATTTCGTGGGCCTATTTACAAGATATCAAGTGATGTAGTTATCAGAGGGAGATAATACGCGTTGCACTCTTTTTGTCCTTAGTAATGGTTTTGTCCCACTGGGTTTTCCTGACAAGGTTTTTAATGAGGCAGCATTTCCTAAGCGTATTAACAATATGGACATCCAAGAGGGAGTGTTATGGATAATTATTAGTGGATGTCCATATAGCCCATAAGAGGCCCACGGCCCAGTTAGCTATTAGGGTTTTTACCCTAGTGTTTATCTTATATATACCCCATGTATCTCTAACATTATGGATCAATTGAAGATTACTTTCATTCCCTCAATTCTTGTTCACAACAGTTTAGTGATTAAGGTTCCATAAATGCTTCACAATATTTCTTCGAAGATCGGTGTGCACTTTTGCATCACGAAGTTCTTTGTGTTTCCTTCGTTGTGTGGTGCATCTTTCGACCCAAGTACGTTGCAAATTCGGTTTTGGACGTACGTAAAATTCGTTAAATTCACTAATGGCGAACTCTTGAGCTTTTAATATCATGTTATGCAATATGATGCAACAATACAGGATTCTTCATACCATGTTTTCGAAAGTTCTTTTAATATCTTTTCTTGCATTTTCTTGAACTATTTAAACTTCATTGTTTTTCCATCCCGTGCAATTGAAAATGTTTTGACAAACGTATCCCATGAGGATAAATTTTGTCCACTAAGTAGTAACCTCTTTCTTATGTGTTTCCGTTTACTACATCTTCTCGTGGGAACAGATGTGAGAGGCGGAAAAGGAACCACACGCGTGATAAGTAAACCCGAGCTTCCGAAGCAACATCGTCATAAGGTCATCATATAAGTTAAAAGTATATAGAACATTGAGATTGTTTTTTACTCCATCAACACCAAAATATGCATGCCAAATTCACAAACCATATGATGTAACAACTTCAAGCATTATAGTTGGGTATTATGATCACGCATTTTATATTGTCTGTGTAATGCCTTAGGACATTTTGTCCATTCTTAATGCATATAATCAAGACTACCGAGCATTCCCGGTAGATGGTGTTTCTCTTCATGCAATGCATATATATGTTGGATATCATTAAAATCGGGTTTTCTTAAAACTCGGCTAAGTATAAAGCATATATGCATCTAGCGAAGTTCTGTAAACAGTCACAGAGCAATGTTCGCCAACTTGCAAATCGTGTCAAATGCATTGGGTGATTTGCCATATTGATGAGACGAAAAATGTTACGTTTTTAGGGGTCGGTTTGAGTCCTAATTCGTATGTTTTTGGTTTGGATTTCACCCAAAGTCGTTTCTTTTCTCATTTTAGGTACTTTTGAAGGGAAAATCACAAAAGAAGCATTTTCGGGCGTTTTCGGAGTGAAAAAGTGCGGAAAACAACAAAAACTCAAAAGACCTTGAAGATTACTGAAGGTGACGTCGTCAC
>LBNU01039310.1:176506-195762 GCA_014162995.1 Artemisia annua
CCCCCCCTCCCTCTTATCACAACTAAATACAACAACTTTGTTTGGGTCTCACATACACACTTATTCACACACACACAACTATTATAATTATAAATAAATAAATAAATAAAAATCGTACAACACTTGCAGACTTTATTGCTCGTCATCTTCACAACGAAGTACATGTGACGAAGGACAACAAACCACCTCGGTGTGGTGACAAGTTGTGACAACCTTGCCACGTTGGAGTGACGAAGCACAACAAGGACCACATCTAAGGCTCTGACAACACCCCTTATGTTAACTATAAGTGGTGGAAATTAAAAGCATAAAAAAGTTTAATTCAACAAGAGAAAAGAAGAACATATCTGGTAATTAAATAATTTTAAGTTTAAGCAACTCAAAAAAACTTTAAAGCTTTATTTTTTATTATTATTTTTTTTAAGAGCTACATTTTAAAGGTATCCATTATGAGAGGTTTATGAAAATGTCCAAAGCTTAAGAAAAGATTTATCTTTTGTTTCAACCATGATGAGCTTATAATTTATATTTACGTGGCTGTGGCATGAAAAGGTCTAAAATCCTAAACCTCTCCATACTTTAATGCATGTTTATTATGGGTGAACATTTGATATAATTGTAAAAGGTTTGTACATAGTGGTAATAGGTTTATAGTATCAAAAATTTTATAATTTGATGATTTGACATGTTATAAACCTATTTAAAAACTCCACCATTATAGATGCTCTAAAAAGCTTGAAGTTTGTGTAATTAAACAAAGCTTTTTGATTTGGAATCAGTTGTCTAAACCCACTGGCATTCCTCACACAAGCTTATATCTAAAGTTTCTACTTTTCCGGATTCGCACCCAACGCAGATAAAACACCAATAACAAAGAGATAACAAACATAAACATTAAAGTGGTCTCAAAATACGATATAGCACTTCCAACAAGTGACTTCCAAAATATTTTTCACAAGTAGGCAATATCTGCTATACATCTAAAAACACTTGGTGACAAGTTCTAACAATTATGTTAGATGGTCAACCAGTTGTACAACATATATCCCTATAACAACCAAGGTTACATAACCAGGGTCATACTCATACTAACTTTCTCATAGACTTTTACAAATATACACAATGCAACACGAAAAAACCAGAGTTTTCCAAACGATTTCAGAATAAGAGAAGGCACAACATTACACAACAGAGTAAGAAAAAGCAAATCCGGCTCAAAGATCTATCAGCCTGAATTGCTTGTCTTCTTGCACGCTGAGTACTAACCCCCGCTAGATTATATGAATTCGGGTATGTAAATAAAGAAGAGTGCGCATTTCCAAATATCCTCTCGTACACAATCTCACCAAGCATACCGGTTGTTGGACTTAATGGATTAATCATATTTGTCATAGTCACACCACCAAAACCATGCATAGTTATAGGCATTGGTGCATGTTGATAGTTCCGGTTATTAACTTGCTGAGCTGGCATGCTGTTCAGACTACATCTAGGACTAGGGGGCCTACGTGGGATCGTGATGTCAGAATCCACAGATTTATTTTCAGATAAGGTTTCTGTGGTCTGGCCACGACCGTATAAGGGCACTATAGTCTTTTGAGAAACTTCATTTTTGCAAACCGGGCACAACACAATTTTCTTATCAGGGAAATCAGGCGTTGCTTTATGGTGGTGCATCCACTTATAAATGCACGGCCAACAATAGAGGTGTCCACATAGTGTCACCACTGGATCATGGACCGTGTCTAGACATATATTACAATCAAAGCCACCTGAAGGACCATTTTCAGATTCATCAATCGACTCACTCGAGGATTTCCACTTGTTCAAATACGGGTCATCTTCTTTGTTAAAATCGTTTTGTGGCACAGAATCATGTATATATCCCTCCATCGCCATTTGATTAGCACACTTAATCCTTATTTAATTGTATCTGAAACAAATAACAAAAAAACATTAGGATTTTATACACAAACCAATATTTTGGACCCCCATTGTTACTATTTTGATAGATAAGGCCAATCAACTTGTGGGTTGATATATGATACTAGTACATAAATGATATGTACATATTGTCATGTGAAGCAAAAATTATCATAATAGTACTCTATGAAAACTAAAGTTCAAATAAATCTTGACAAATCGAGTAATTATTGTACTACTTGGCTTACTCTAGCAGATAAGTTTTCATATTTCTTTTTTCTAGTACTTTGCCATTATATTTACAAATCAAGATAAGGTTTACCACCAAACCCAATTGTTAGAAAAAAATACAATTGGTGGACAAAAACAAAAAAGTTTTGATTTTTTTTTAAGTTCAACTAGCATCTAAATATCTTATAACTTGTTTAATCCACAAAAAGGTGTAGATTTGTGAGGACACCTTGACCACGGGTGCCTTTTGGCACCAGCCATTGTCCACCCCACAAAAAATAGCTCCGGGCAACTCTCTTGGCCTAGTGGGGCACCAACTGGAGTGAGCCGAGACTCTTGATCTCTTATCCACAAAGTCTCTCCAGTGAGCTCATAGGTTTTGCGGAGGTGGGTACCTATCTGGGAGCAAAGTGCCAGAGATGGGATTCGAACCCGAGTCTATTGACTCGAAAATGAAAGCCCCACCCACTGGACCAATGCCCCAGTGGTCTTATAACTTGTTTAATCATTACATTAAACTTCAAAACCCAAGCTGAATTAAAATACTACTCCCTATTATGCAGTTGTAAGGTTACTAAAGGGTGTTTGTGTTAGCTTATACAACAGGCATTTACGGCTTTACGCTTATCTAAATTTGGAAAAGCTCGTAAGCTCAATTTCTTGGAATGCTCATAAAACTTTTTTGGGCTAACGAGCTTTATCATGTTAGAGTGCAAGGTGTCAAGCAAGTTATACACTTGCCGCATCATCTTTTACCCTATAACATTCTTGTAAAAAAAAAAAAAAAAAACAAAACAAAAAAAAAAACACTTCACTTTTTATTCACTTTACACTCAAAAAGAAAAAACTGAGAACACTTGTTATGACCGACTAGCCGAGGGTCGTATGGCGCGTGTAGATAACAGCGGCAGCTATAACACGCATCTATGGCACCCCACACCGTGCACTCTTATACATAAGCTTNCTATGGCTTATTTAAGGCCATAAGCTTTTTTAAAATTTATATAAGCTCATGAGCCCGCTAAATAAGCTAACACAAACACCACCTAATCAATAAATATATACAAAAGGGAAATTTATGTAATCTGCAGATATCCGTTTATCATATAATCAAATTATTAAGGACAAATACTAATAGCAATCATCATCATTAAATGTGATACAAATTGTTTTCAAATTTCAATCCTATAAAACTCAATGTATAACAATTATTATTCAATCCGAGAAACAAGAGAAAATTAAAAAAAACCATAATCAGGGTTTCGATTCATGAATAGGGTAACATGAAATAACATAGAATTGAAATTTAAAAAAAGATGAATAAAAGAAGGAAAGAAAGTAAAAAGTTTACCTTTGAATTTATAGGTAGGATGAAATAAAAATGGAAAGAGGTTGTTTTTCTTTTTTTTTTAATGGAGAAGAAAGAAAGGGTGGCGTATGGGATGAGGAGATTATAAGATAAATGCCACTGCTTTTGATATCAATTTATAATCATGATTTTGATGAGAGCGAAGTATTTTACTACTCCATATTTTATACTCTCACGCTTCTTAATATATTCTATTTTGATATTTTTAAATTTTTCTTTTTAGCTTTAAATTTAAGTATTTTTATTATATTATATTAGTAAAAAAAAAATATATTTAATTTAAAGTGTTAGAAACCAAAGGCTCATCTCTTCTAAACAATGTTTTAAAAGGCGTGAGGCGTGGCGTGGCGGCACAGCCACGCCTCAAGTTTTACGCACATTTGCGAAGCCTTGGCATTTCTTAAAGCGTGCTTAAGGCGGCAACAAAATATTTATAAATTTATGTATTTATAATTTTATATCATTTTATAAGAGCAATTTCAAATACTAAAGCCCAAATCCCAAATAGACAGGCCCAAATACGAGGCCCAAGTAGGAATTAAGTTTTGAAATTACGAGGCCCAAGAAAGAAATAACCCAAATACTTGAAATTCAAGCTCAAATCCATAAATCCCCTAAATGCTTCTAAAAATGACGCCACGCCTTACCAAAAAGGCGCGCCTTTGCACGCCTTTTCGCGCCTTATTCCACGCCTTTTCACACGACGCCTAGACCTCACGCCTTGGTCCATTTCGTGGCGCCGAGGCCACGCCTCGCGTCTTAGGACGCCTTGGCGAGCCTTTTAGAACACTGCTTCTAAATATATAATTTTGCATCAAATATTATATAAAATAAATAAAAATATTTAGTGTTAAAGTTGAATAAGAAAGACTATAAAAATCAAATTGAACATTTATTTTGAAACGGAAGTAGCATTTGCATAAGAAAAATATCATCCAATTACCCGACATAAAAAACATATGTGCATGAACTCTTAGTATGAATAACAAAAAAGTAATTAGCACAATAGTAAATTAATTTCACTAACGTAAACACGTAATACATGACATAGTATCGAGAATGTAATTGTCGAGAGTCACAGTCAGGGTTCTAAAAGGCGTGTAATGGCAGCGCTAAGGCGTCGCTAAAGCGCGATCCGTTGCTTTTACGTTACGAAATAGACTAATGCGTCAACTGTCGACTCTAGGCATAGCGTGAGATGAGGCGTGAAAACGCGTGATAAGGCACGGGCGTAACGCCTTTTTAAATTCAACTACTTTGAAAAAGATTTTTTGTTAAAGAAATGAAAAATATTACATATAAAGATAGTTTATTGATTTAATTTCTTATGTGTAACACTTTTTATAAACTTGATATATATAAAATATGATATAATATATACAATTTATAAATATTTTCATATTTTATGCTATTTTACGCCACGCATTAACAAACGCTATGGCTTCGCCATAGCTTCTAAGGCTTGAGGCTGGTCACGCCACCACGCCACGTCACGCCTTAAGCTATTTATAACGTTGGTCACAACACTACAATTCTACATCGACCTATCAATGTTTTAAATTAGGGTTGTTAATCGGGTCGGGATGGTTGGGTTCGGGTTAACTTGGTCAGGTCAAAGCCGGGTTAAGGCTAAAAGCAACATACTAGAATTCGACCTTATTTGAATTTGGTTTAGTCGGGTTTTGGTTAACTCGGGCTAGGTCTATTCGCGTTCGGGTCAACCATAATATGAGTAAAATGTAATAAAATCGCATCTATATACTCGTTTAATTAGATAACTTAAAAAATTATATTAAAAAATCCTTTATTCGAGTCTGAGTCAAGTAATGTTTATATGTAACTTTACTAAAATAAACGAATTGAAACTTTGCACGGGCCCATTACGACGTGGCCTAGAGTTTGTATTTCTTTTTTCTGTGTTTATGTTAGTTTAATACTGTAAGATAAGATTTACTTAGTTTAATCAACTAGGTATACTTTTTGTACTCTAATAACTAAACATATTTAAATAACNCTTTGCCATTATATTAACAAATCAAGATAAGGTTTACCACCAAACCCAATTGTTAGAAAAAATACAATTGGTGGACAAAAACAAAAAAGTTTTTATTTTTTTAAGTTCAACTAGCATCTAAATATCTTATAACATGTTTAATCCACAAAAAGGTGTAGATTGGCGGGGACACCAATGTCTCTCCAGTGAGCTCATAGGTTTTGCGGAGGTGGGTACCTATCTGGGAGCAAAGTGCCAGAGATGGGATTCGAACCCGAGTCTATTGACTCAAAAATGAAAGCCCCACCCACTGGACCAATGCCCCAGTGGTCTTATAACTTGTTTAATCATTACATTAAACTTCAAAACCCAAGCTGAATTAAAATACTACTCCCTATTATGCAGTTGTAAGGTTACTAAAGGGTGTTTGTGTTAGCTTATACAACAGGCATACACGCTTATCTAAATTTGGAAAAGCTCGTAAGCTCAATTTCTTGGAACGCTCATAAAACTTTTTTGGGCTAACGAGCTTATCATGTTTTATCATGTTAGAGTGCTAGGTGTCAAGCAAGTTATACACTCGCCTCATATCTTCTACCCTGTAACATTCTTGTAACACACAACAAGAAGAAAAAAAAAANTGGCACCCCACACCGTGCACTCTTATACATAAGCTATTTTTAAATTTATATAAGCTCATGAGCCCGCTAAATAAGCTAACACAAACACCCCCTAATCAATAAATATATCCAAAAGGGAAATATTACAATCTGCAGATATCCTTTTGTCATATAATCAAATTAAGGACAAATACTAATAGCAATCATCATCATCAAATGTGATACAAATTGTTTTCAAATTTCAATCCTATAAAACTCAATGTATAACAATTATTATTCAATCCGAGAAACAAGAGAAAATTAAAAAAACATAATCAGGGTTTCGATTCATAAACAGGGTAACATGAAATAACATAGAATTGAAACAAAATAAAAGAAGGAAAGAAAGTAAAAAGTTTACCTTTGAATTTTTGGGTAGAGGATGAAATAAAAATGGAAAGAGGTTGTTTTTCTTTTTTTATGGAGAAGAAAGAAAGGGTGGCGTATGGGATGAGGAGATTATAAGATAAATGCCACTGCTTTTGATATCAATTTATAATCATGATTTTGATGAGAGCGAAGTATTTTAGTACGGGAAGTGATTGACACACTTCCAAATCTTATTGGGACACTTCAATTTACTAGCAGTTAAAGCATGTTATACTTAAAGTACAACTGTCTATTGCACAGAATATAGTGTCCCAATAAATTTTGGAAGTGTGCAAATCATTTCTCATATTATACTCTCACGCTTCTTAATATATTCTATTTTGATATTTTTAAATTTTTCTTTTTAACTTTAGCTTTAAGTATTTTTATTATATTATATTATTAAAAAATATATATTTAATTTAAAGTGTTAGAAACCAAAGGCTCATCTCTTCTAAATATATAATTGTGCATCAAATATTATATAAAATAAATAAAAATATTTAGGGTTAAAGTTGAATAAGAAAGACTATAAAAATCAAATTGAACATTTATTTTGAAACGGATGTAGCATTTGCATAAGAAAAATATCATCCAATTACCCGACATAAAAAACATATGTGCATGAACTCTTGGTATGAATAACAAAAAAGTAATTAGCACAATAGTAAATGAATTTCACTAACGTCAACACGTAATACATGACATAGTATCGAGAATGTAATTGTCGAGAGTCACAGTCAGGGTTCTAAAGCGTGTAATGGCGGCGCTAAGGCGGCGCTAAAGCGCGATCCGTTGCTTTTACGTTACGAAATAGATTAATGCGTCAACTGTCGACTCTAGGCATAGCGTGAGATGAGGCGTGAAAATGCGTGATAAGGCGCGGGCGTGACGCCTTTTTAAATTCAACTCCTTTGAAAAAGATTTTTTGTTAAAGAAATGAAAAATATTACATATAAAGATAGTTTATTGATTTAATTCATTATGTGTAACACTTTTTATAAACTTGATATATATAAAATATGATATAATATATACAATTTATAAATATTTTCATATTTTGTGCTATTTTACGTCACGCATTAACAAACGCTATGGCTTTGCCATAGCTTCTAAGGCGTGAGGCTGGTCACGCCACCACGCCACGCCACGCCTTAAGCTATTTATAACGTTGGTCACAACACTACAATTCTACATCGACCTATCAATGTTTTAAATTAGGGTTGTTAATCGGGTCAGGATGGTTGGGTTCGGGCTAACTTGGTCAGGTCAAAGCCGGGTTAAGGCTAAAAGCAACATACTAGAATTCGACCTTATTTGAATTTGGTTTAGTCGGGGGTCAACTAGAATATGAGTAAAATGTAATAAAATCGCATCTATATACTCGTTTAAATAGATAACTTAAAAAATTATATTAAAAAAAAATCCTTTATTCGAGTCCGAGTCAAGTAATGTTTATATGTAACTTTACTAAAATAAACGAATTGAAACTTTGCACGGGCCCATTACGACGTGGCCTAGAGTTTGTATTTCTTTTTTCTGTTAGTTTATGTCAGTTTAATACTGTAAGATAAGATTTACTTAGTTTAATCAACTAGGTATACTTTTTGTACTCTAATAACTAAACATATTTAAATAACCGTGTGTATAGAACGTTAACATCAATCACGACAAATCGATAGTATACTTGAATTATTTTATTAATTTGATCATACCATGCCAACTCTTTTTCCTGCCTTATTGTTTATCTCCTTTTTTCAAATATTTAATGTTTTTCGGTGGATAATATTTTTGATAAATATATATTATCTTTTCATAATTTCTTTAGAAAGACAGTACATGATGAGTGAGTAAAAATTTAAAGCTATGAGAGAGGGTGGCTTTATTTTAGTTTATGTAACAAGAAACCAATGGGTTCGACCAATCAAGAACTTCTAGCATGGTTCATATATAGCTACGACTCCTATGACTACGTTTGAACTATGTTCATTGTTTTCTGACGTGAGTCGTCCAATGTTCGAGTTCAAAATTGAAATTACATGCTGATCAAGTTCTGTTTAAACGTTATGTTTTCAACATTAGTCTTCAAGTTAAAATTTCAAATCATTACGTTCCAAGAGTTTCTGCTTAGTTTCATCACTTTCATGGTCAAAATAGTTTGTGTTCAGTAAATTAATGATTCGGTGAGGTCCATTTTATCTGCTAATACTTATGCAATATTGTTCTTTTTAATACTCTTTCCATCTCGTAATGACAGTTGGAATAAGTAAAGAGGAGGTTTGTAATAAGTAGGTTTCGCAATGAGTTCGTGATAGGTATTAGTTCGTAATGGGCGTGGAAAGAGGGGTTGGTAGAGGTTCGCAATGAGGAAAAGAGGGTTCGTATGAGGAAGAAGAGGTTTTTTTAGAGAGATTTTTGAGAGGAAATAAGGGATCATGTGAGGAGAGATAATGTCAGTTTGTTTATTAAAAAAATATATATGTCGAAATATATTACAAAATATTGCAATCTTTTATTGAATTTTACGAAAATTTCTCAAAATTTTTCTTGAAAAGTATGTCTAAATGAATCAAATTAAAAGACATCAAATAATACGTTATCCTACACAATTTGTTCAATTTTTTGTTGCTGTAATTTTTGCATATAAATGAGATTAAAGGAAGTGAGTATATTATAAGTATGTGAAAGAGTGTAAAGTTTAGCTAAAAGTACAAGCAACTGGCTATAACCTCACAATATTCAACGCGAAAAAGAGTATAAAAGACGCTTAACTTTCAAAAGTGAAAATGTTTTTGCTAGTTCATATTTTAGAATCTTAAATTTAACAATATGACATAAAATTGAGTCATATCGGCAATTTTAAAACCTTAGATTTCACATTATGACATAAAACTGAGTCATATTGGCAATAAATGTTACTCCTCTTAGGTCGTAGGAATGCAAATTTCCATAAGTGCTTATCACGACACATTGTTCTACGGGGGATTATCCACTTTATCTAACAAAAATCTCACGTTTACTTTTTTAAATCCTTTTATTGACTGAAATTTGAAAAACGGGCATAGATTATACAATAAATCAGACTAAAGGGCTTTAGATTAATTCAAATTGGTACTCATCTTCAAAAAACTCATGGGCTCACTAGAGAGATTTTGAGAATAAAAGATCACAGACTTGAGTCTCGACTCGTGCTCACTTTAGATGGTGCCTCATTGGACCGGGAGAGTTATCGGAGCTATTATTTAAGGGGTGAACAATGGCTGGTGCAAAAAAACACCTGAATCAAGATGTTTCCGCCGATCTACATCTTTTGTGGATAAAACAAACCAGGATACTAAGATAAACACTTATCATAAGATGACTGAGTAACGAAGTATATAAAACTGATACAATGCATTTTAAGAAGGTTTTTACTTACTTCCTTTATGATGGGAGGCTCCCACAGAAACAACGTTTAATATCAAACCGTTAACGGTAGGGGCTCCATTAACATAATGTGCCCATTATTCCATGAAAATCCCTAAACATTTAACAATTTATTCAGTAGTTATTGTTTTCTAGACGGGCCTGCTCTTTAGCAATGGGGTTAGTAAATAAACACCATTTAATAAATAGATTTTTAATAATGATGAGCTATGATCAGATAAGTAGATTTACACTCTGTTCTCTACTTTTTATGGAGAGGAAAAGTAAAGTAAATGGAATGTATAGAAAGTGGTGATGAAAGAAATTGAAAGATTGTTACAAATTTGTTAGTGTTTTTAAGTTGTAAGAAGAAAAGTAGGAAAGTAATGAAATAAATGATATTTGACAATTATGCCCTCAATCATGTATTTAATTGATGCTTAAGTTAAATTAAATAAATGTCAATTTTGTCATAATACATGTATTGATTTTGTCATATTCACTTTCATCCCAAAAATGGGATGAAAGTTTACCCACCACTTTACTTCTCATTTTCACACTTTACTTTCACTTTCCCTTTCAAATGAAACTTAAAAGCACACCAATTTTTTTGTTTTCTTCACTTACTTTCACTTCCCACCTCAAATCATAACTTGAGAACATAGTGTTAATCCCGCAATCTAGGGCTATAAACTAAAATAGAGTACATTTTACTAAAATCATATGGAAAACCAAAACAAAAAGTAAACAAAAAACTTTTAAAATAATAATAATAATAATAATAATAATAATAATAATAATAATAATAATAATAATAATAATAATAATAATAATAAATTTGAAAATTCACTCCTATTCGCTAAATATAATTATTTCCCATCATTTATTATTTCTTTATTTGTTATTCTTTTATGTAAGTATGTAACAATGGTTTCCAACTTTTTATTGACTAATGCATGAGATTTGAACACACCATTACACATATCAAACTAGTTAAAATCATTCATTTTTAGAAGGTTAATGTGGTTAGAGTTATTTGCATCTAACAAAAATTAAACCTGAACCCACACACATCATTTATCTCATCTTTATCCTATATTGAAATATATGTTTAAACTTGTTCGCGAAAACTTTTAGAGTTGGCTATTAATTTAATATGCGACATTTTTGTGCTGCGAAATATACATCATTTTAGACGAACACAAACCATTACTTTAAGTCGTTAGGTTATCCTGTGGTCCATTGTTGAATGTTGATCAACTCTTCGAGATTTAATTGAACTATGAAAGAAGTTGACAAGTGTCGTCTCGTTTTCAACTGTCTAAACGTTCAATTATTCGCAAAAATCATAAGTGCTAACGATTTCAGCTAACTACATTTTTTCTCGAGACTTATGAGAGCCACTATTGCTTTCAAGCCCCAAGCCCCATTCAAAGTAGTCTAAAAGTCGATACTCTATTATTAGACAATCATCTGTGGCTCCGCTTGTAGTTGTAAGTAGTATAATTTTGTTTTGAGTTCTGCTAATGACATCTCCGTGAAAGAATAAGTTTTTATTAAAATTTGTCCCGCGCAATAAAATTTACCCTATCATAATTCAATGTTGATTTTGTTCCTTTNTATCTAATACTTCCTTGTCCCTAGTCATGTTTTAAATTTTTGAATTCTTTTTTTGCCAACTTTAACTTTAACTATTTTTTTGTGTTGTATAATACTTGATGAAAATTACATGAATATTTTAGATTTTAAATGTATTTTTATTGATATAATTTCATCAAGTAACACTTATTTAAAGATGGAGCGAGTAAGTTATAATTTCTCTTTTGGATCCCCTTTCGAGAAAGAAACTTATATTACTATTTTCCTAGATGTTTTTTCACTCTAAAATGTGTGAGGTCTCAAGTTCAAGTTCAATTACTGTTAGGTGCAAACAACCTTGGAGTGGTTACGCCAACCTCCTGAAAAGGGAGGGCTTTACCTAGTTTAAGTCTTTGTGGCAGTGAGTTCAAATCCAGTGGATTAATCAGCCAAAATATCGGAAACATGGTTAATTAAAAAAAATAGATCATCAATTTCCGCGAGTGGCGTGCTATGGCTTCGATGCACCCTTCTAGAAATTACGTGCTTCTATCTTGTTTCCTTCCAAAAGTTCCAATATCTGAAAGTGGAAACATGTCACAAAATGGCTAATAATCTAAAAACACTAGCACACGTTTAAGTCTATTATATTTAATCAATGTTGCTAAAGATGGTTCGATCCAAAGAATATTTGTTTTTGCAATTTGAAGTTATCTTGATTATCTTTCTAAAAAACAAATAAAGTTAAAAATATGTCACATGTACTTTGAGTTATTAATCGACCACGAGATGAAATACAATGAATTATCAAGCATTATTGCTATGACCTACCTACCGATCAGTCGATCACGATAGTGGTTGATTATGTTTTTGTTAAGATAAAACTTGCAACTCGGGGAGAATAGATAATGATATCCCTTATCGCCTATTGCAACCCAAAACTCAACTTCTTGATACTTATTATACAACTCTACAAATTGCTTATCATAAAGGCGTAGTGACGGGAGCTTGAAATTTTTTTATGAGAAGGTTGAAAAAAATTCAAAGTCCAAAACACAAACTGTAAGAAAACAAGACTGAAATAATCTTTTTTACACATGAAATGCAACCTATATTATTATGCTAATGGACTTAATTCTAAAAGCGCTAGGTATGGTTGGTGTCGTGGGGTGGTGTCATGAGCAAAAGTGGAGTCACCTCAGCATTTTTTGTACATGGCACCACTTTTGCCCATGGCACCACTTTTGCCCATGACACCAAAACACCCTTCCCTGATACAAAGTAGTATCATGGAGTAAAAGTGGTGTCATTAGTCTACATATACCCCTCTAAAAAAATAAAAATAAAATAAAATAGCTCATGGTGTAAGCTGGTGTCACGGACTCACGGCGCCAAGACCGACCGGCCCACTGCTGGTATGGTTTCTCGCGCCATCGAGTCGCACCAAAAAGCATGGCTTGAGCCATGGCACACCATACCTAGAGCTCTAAAAGAGCCGGTACCCTTCCTAGCCTATTAATAGCTCAGCCCTTGGTTGTCACATGAGCGAGCTTTGGTGGCATAATCTCGGATTCCATATACCATCTCGCATAACCTATGGAGCACAGTAAATCACTAGCTCGCCGTTTATCTTGATTATAAAGCTAAAGCTAAAGCGTGCAGCCTAAGAAAATTGTAGCTTGCAAGATTTGAAATATAATCAGATTGAAATGCAACTTCATTTTTGGATTTCATTTTTTTTTTCCAATTTTTGTTTTTAATAAATCTAACCAAGTGTGTTCTTCTATATGTATTTCTTTTCTTGAGTTTACTATATCCGCCTACTACATATTCCTACTTATTCTCCTACCCCACAAAAATATAACATATGTTTTTCACTCAGTCTCTCACCAACTCTTTTCATCGAAACTGTCAATTCTGCCACTTGTTAAGATCCTGTCAGTAGAAAGATGAGTAGGAATACAAAATAGGAGGAATTATCATCTCTCCTTTTTCTAGATGAATCTAGACATTAATTTCCTTAACCTCCACCGCCTTGGTTTGCTTTACCTAATCCAAATATTATAAAAAGGTAAATTAGATAACACCAAAACCAACTTGTAGCAGCAGTTGGGCCTTTTTCTAATATCCTACAACCCTTTTCCCAAGATTTTTCTAATCCTACATCCCTTGTCCCAAGTGTTTCAGAAAAGGCTACCGACTTGGCCTACTTTAACTACGATATTCTTCACATTTGGAAATAAGAAGTAGCCCCGTGAATGATAACAGATTCAATAGTTGGGGATCTTGCTACGAATGAAACTCCTAACCTTAGATCATAGAACCGGGGATTATTTCCAAGAATCCAAAGTTGGAGCAAGGAAAAAATCTCCCGGTGGGTAGGGAAGCTGCCCACCCGTTATAGTTGCTTCAGAAAGAGAAATTGGAAGGTTGGGCAATCTCCTATACTGTCCGGTCGTTGTGGCAAGCAAGAAAAAAAGTTTAACAATGTTTTTCCATAAAGATATTAGATACCCCAACTGTTTTGGTCAATTAATCATTAAACCAGTATCTTTCTTTCAGTGGCCAATCAGAACTTAAGCCAATTTTACCATTGCCAGTTACCATTAGCTTACAAAAATAAAACATCAAGTGGTCATTTGTGGAGTATGAGACTATGACAGTGACCAACAAAGATAAACATATGGGTCAATGTTCCAACAAAAACCGCAATTACGTATAAGCAAAGTACTAAATAAGCATAAGGATCTTTGAAAACTTTGGTTGCAATGTTCTGAATTAAAAACATTATGTATCTGTAATGCATACATGCCAATGAACCTTCAACTGTACACTTGATGTCCAAATAAATATTCAAAAGAGAATGTGGAATCAAGGAACCGAGGGGAATGATGGTTATAACAAACTGCAATTACCATAATGTCTATAAAAATTTCTCAATGGAAGCAGTTAGAGTTGTTTTTGGAACTGCACCAATAATTGCATCCTTTTTCTCGCCGTTGAGAAAGATCATGATTGTGGGAATGCTACGAATTCCATATTGAGTTGCAATGGATGGGCTGTCATCAGTGTTCAGTTTGTAGCATTTGAGTCTTCCAGTGTATTCCTTTGCCAATTCACCAATGACAGGCAGGAGCATACGGCAAGGTCCACACCATGGGGCCCAGAACTCAACCATCACGGGTCCATCGGCCTTGAGCACTAGAGACTCCCATGTTTCATTGGTAACCGACGGAACTGCAGTTACAAAAGCCAATGACAGATTATGAGAATGATTACCAAATGAACACACATGCTATTATCAAGTCGTGTTTCTGCAGACAGCAGTAACATTATCATAGGATTCACCATAAACAGATCAAACTGATTGCCTCACAAACCTAGAGATGTGATACTGTTATAAAAATTTGAGGTACAGCCTTATTTAGATTTTGCCGGGTATGGCAACTACTAATTGTGGTACTCATACATTTTGCTTAGAAATCTTGTTTTACATATTCACAGTGAACAGGAATAACATTCTGGGACAAAACATTCAGAACTCAGATCTAACATAGAATATGGATCAGCCAGCACACAAATAAAAATGGTACCCGAACACCCTGGAGGTTCGATTCCTCGACCGGCATATCACTCAGTATCCTCAAATTTCTACGATATTCTTTATGAATGTATACTTCTTTTAGGTTGCGAGGAGGTCATAAGAAGCTAAGTCCGACCAAACAATAAAAAAAGGTTTCATTCAAAGGTACCGAACATGGCTTTGAAATGTGAAGTTGTGAACCCATCTTAAAGAAAATGGTGGTGGGTTGAGTGCGGAGTGAGAGATTTTATCATGTAAAGCTAAACAAGGCTCTTTTAGACATACCGAAAAATTGTTATCACTCATCATATCTTACTTCTATTAATACTTAACTGCCTGACAATAGGCCGTCTCGAGCCAAAAAAAAAAAAAAANAATTTGTCCCTTTGTAACAACCTGGTTTCCACCAGTTGGTTAATCTGTAAGAAAGCTACTACTTAACCATACAAGCATTTCAAACAACATATTTTTTACCTTTACATCCTAATTTGCTATACTTGCATCGCAATGCAGAATAAGACTTCGTCAATGCTTTTCATTTCTTTGCAAGTTTGTCTCAATTACGCTTTCTATCAATTATATGAAAATATACATATTTAATCCTATGGCCTAGTGAGTTCATGGTTTGCTTTCATATACAATATTATTTATAAAAATATACAGCACGCAAAACAGATTTCAATCACTCTGTCACAAGACCATCAAATACGGCAATACGCACTGGAATGTCCCCATGTTGGTTAGGTTCCTTTTACTTGCTAGCTCTCAGGCTAATTCTTAATTATTCTCCTTTAACACCATGCCAAAACTTGGTGGCCAAGTCTTCAGGTATAGTCTTGTCACTCCTAAGCTAAATAATACGTACCACTTAAAAGTATAAAAATACATCCTCCTTGAGGTGTAAAAATGTGATATTAACTTGTTTAACGCTGAATGAAAAGACTTTGTATTAAGTTGTAATGAAATGAAACATCCTTTTTATAGTAATTTTGAATCGATACATGAATGATAAAAATCACAATTTTAAGCTCGAATCATATAAGAAAACCCCTCAAATCGCGTTAGCTACATTAGATGAGCTACAACTTTTACATTAGCTTAAAGATTTTACCAAACAAATAAACAATTTTAGCGATTCATCAAAAGTTAGGAAACATCTTTTAAAGTCAACTAAAATTTGAGCGCAAAGATGCTAGGAGCAATAATCAACTAGGGATTTAAGAAAACTGCATCAAGAAAGAAACACGAGGAATAAGAGAGGTATTGTTAAGGGTAGATGGGAGGAAATATGCAAATATTCAATTGCTGAATGGCTCTGGATCTCTATGGTGCTGAACGATTCTGATTGTTCAGATCAGATGCTACATAATTTGTCCATCAGACACCTAAGCCCCTGACAGGATCAGATAGAGCATCTGAAATTCTGAATCAGCCACTAAGACCAAACAAACAATCATTTAAGTACTAAACACATCGTCATGTGCTTTTCTTTTGTTCATACACCCTACTTGACGATAATAGTGTGCCCACAACACCAGGATTGACGCCAAATGACTTGTAAATCAATATGAAATTGACATATTTAACCACTAGTTTTATTTTTCTAAACAATAATGTTGTTACATTCAATCTGTGTGCTCTTATTTGAGTTTTTTCATAACTAAGCTAAACATATAA
This sequence comes from Artemisia annua, assembly GCA_014162995.1. Lineage (NCBI taxonomy): Eukaryota > Viridiplantae > Streptophyta > Magnoliopsida > Asterales > Asteraceae > Artemisia > Artemisia annua. Next base: position 193,294 of record LBNU01039310.1, read on the forward strand.
ATATAATGGCTAATTTCATTCTTAGTAAGTGGATTTGTAGTTAAGAGTTCCACAATTGTAATTTGTATACATAATTGCATACTTGGGAACAAGGCATATGACAGCTATGCAGTTCATTCTTTGGTGTGTATACTAGTAAGGTAAATGGATCCAACTCATCCATGGAACGCCAACAAGCATCAATTCTTGCTTAGAACACTATTTTGATTTGGTTAAGACTTGTATGAATATGATACACCAACACTTCACAGGCAGCATTTAGGAAAAGGATATGGCCAACAAATATCTCCCTTCATAATCACATTCTTAGTAAACAAAGAGTACAACTCCAACCTATCATCATGTCGTCACTAGCCTCAGTTTTCACTCCAACATACTCATATTAGCTACTCAATACAATTCATAATTTAATATACTCCGTAGTTTAATGTGAAAGACATACTAAGAATATGATTCTATCGTTAATATCTATATGTAGAACAATCCTTGTAAGATGCCTATAAATTACATATAAAACCTCATGCCAAAATCCTTGGGGAAGTCTTTATAAGCACCAATGTTATGTTTAAGTTCATGTATAACAACACAATTAGCACCATTGTCTTAATCAATAAAAGTGTAACATATGTTGTTATATTGTGCAATTAGCCCTTAGGAGAACAATCTCTTTAAATACGAGTTCATGCTTACTAATCATAGTCTTTTTATGCAGCTTGTTATTTTGCTTAATTCCACAAGTAAGTTATAAACTATAAAAGTGTATCAAACTGAACCACTTTCGGTCCGGAAAATTAACATAACTCAATTTGAGGCATCGGGAGAAAAGTTAATTCAACAATATTACAACGTACTTCACTACTTCCACATCTTTAACAATCAAGAGACCACACTTTAGAATCACACAAAATAGTTCCCTACTTTCAAATAGTTACCAAAATAGCATTAAATGGTAGAACAACCTGCTACTCCTGGTAAAAATAATACTGATTTTTTTTTTTTTTTTTTTTTTTTTTTTTTTTTTTTAAAACCAGAAGTGGGAACTTCTGACTACCAATTGTGGCTATGTTTAGAAAGCATTCTTAAGCAGTGTGCTAATTTGCTTAATTCTACAAGTAAGTTGTCTTGCTTGGTAATAATTTGAAAATATGCTGTTATTTGGTGCAAGTAACCCGTTAGATAACAAACTGTCAAATTGAACTAATTTCGGTCCAAATATTTGTCATGTTATGCAAATTTATGGAGATAGAAAAGTTCACTTCCCACCTAAAATTAGCCTAACTCAATACTTTACAAAAACTATAAAAACCTACTTCAATTGTATTAACAAATAGTACTAAGGGTATGTTTGGCGCAATGGCCTGGGGCAGGGGCTGGAGCTGGGGCTTATATTATAAGCCGAAAGATGAAGCTTATATTTTTATAAAACTGTTTGACGAATTAGTTGGAGCTGAAGCTTATTAATGTAAAATCTAAAAATACATCAAATTAATTTCACATGCATTTCCAGCTTTTATATGATAATTAACTATATTTTTGGGGGTATTTAAGTAATTTAACTAGTCATAAGCCCCTATAAGCCCCTTTCTACGGGCTTGGGCTTATGGAGTCTTATGGCTTATTTTATAAGCCAAAAATAAGCCATAAGCCTGTGTGACAAACGAGAGTTATTTTATAAGCCGACTTATATTTAAAAGCCCAGGCCCCTATAAGCCCCCATAAGCCCTTCGGCAAACATAGCCTAATAGTGAACACTTCTTTAATATTATTATATATGAAATATAACAGGGTATTTGTTTAAGCTTATTTTTGAGCTTAGGCGAGTTCGGTGTATATTTTCACAAGCTCATTTTATGGTCTTAATAAGTTTAGTATTATCTCATGAGTATAAACTATAAACCCTCAATTTTCAGAATAAGCCCAAGAAATGGGCTTATGAAACATAAGCTGAAACCACATAAGCTGATAAGCCCCCAAAAAAAAAGCTTAAACAAACACCCCCTAATCTATTATATAAAAAAGGTAGAAGTACCATCAAGAGCAGTGTCAGAAGAAGCTTCACAAACAATGCTACTTCCAGCAACTCTTTTTGAAACCCTTTGAGAAGATAATGATACTGACTGTTTTTGTTGGATTTTGAGGCCGGAAAACTGATGGAATGAAAAGAGGCGGCGGCGGAGGAAGGTGGGTGAGGAGAGTGAGGGCGGGGATGTGGAACGGCGGTGGGAGAATTGGATGGTGGATGATGAGGTTGATGAAGATGAGATAACGCTCGCCATTGAAATTATTTTCTTTTTTTTTTTTGGATAGGAAGAGGATGATGGATGATGGATGATGAACAAGAGATACCTACACCTCACTATTTCTTTTTTTCTTTTTTATTTTATTTCTAGCTTTTATTTATTTATTTTTTTAATTTTTAATTTTTTTTTTTTTTTTTTTTTTTTTTTTTTTTTTTTTTTTTTTTTTTTT
>LBNU01039310.1:195888-210920 GCA_014162995.1 Artemisia annua
TTTTTTTTTTTTTTTTTTTTTTTTTTTTTTTTTTTTGTCCACCAAAATATTGAACCTAAATTCACCTTAAATGTTAGGTCGTGTAATTGTGTTTGCTTTAATTAATTAAAAAAAGTGGCCTCTCAATCTTAATCCACGTTCATAAATTGGTGTATTTCTTTCGAGTCGGCAGTTACACTTTAGAGCTCTTACCCAATACGATAAGACTAGCGTCAGCAATTGGCGGCAAGGCATCATGAGGAGCAAAAGTGACGCGTGAGCTTGTTGGGAGCATTTGTGTGTTGCGTGAGGATCGCCAAAATAGCTCCCGGAAGATGAGCTCTTCACCTCGTATGGTGTTGTGCCAATTAGGCCCTCTAATATGCAAGGAGGTGATATCTTCACCTAGTGGCCCCACATCACGCATTATCACCCTTTACCCATCACCATTTGCATCAACAAAAAACGATTCCCAAAACAACAATCGGTGAAACCTTCACCAAATGAAAAAGAATAAAAACCGGGCCCATGTGTACCTTTTTTATTTTAATTATTTTGTGTGTGAGTGTATGTGGGGTATTTAGTGGGGTATATTTGTATAAAGTGGGTATTTTAATGCAAGGTGAATATGTAGTATCCTTGCCCACTAAATGATGAAGAGTGGTGAAGGGGAGTGAGAGGAGAGAGAAAGTTGACGTAGCGCTGATGTGTATGGTGAAAAAACTTGTGCCTTGCCTACTAGCCTAAGGTATTTAAGAGCTTTTTCCCTATGTACCCCAAAGGTAGGTTTATACCTTATTCACCCCAAAAAAAATTTACTTCCCTATATACCCTATGGGCGACCCTCTCTCAAAAAAATTTGGCAACTCACACAGACTTGGGACAAGTGTCCCTAAGATTGGGCCCACGTTGTACTTACATAGTACTAGTTACCCTATGTTATTTCTTGGGCGACTGGGCCTACATTTCTTGGAAAACTTGATTTTTTTGACTTTTAGTGAAAATGTAGTCTTTTAAAATAATACATTTTTGGTCCTTGTAGTTTGCTTGATATTTCATTTTTAGTTAAATTTTTTCAAATCTTATAACCACTCAAAATAATACATCTGAGCTTTAACTCCCATTTTCATATCATAATATAATTTTTATACTTATTTAATTATGTGCTAGAACACCACTTGACTACCAATGCTAAATACACCACCATTTGAAGCACTGCAACACAACCTTCATATATTTGTTCACAAAAACCACAACAAACACAGTCACCACCATCGCAGGAATCTCGCCGGATTTCACCACAACCACCTAACCCTTCTATTTGCCAGATCTGTCATTTCCTTCTGCTTTGATAACCGAATATCAAAACACCTCAATTTTTCTTGTTTTTGATAGCCGGATCTACAGGTGTGAAAAGGAAATTGATTTTACCAGATCTGTAGATCCGAGTTTGTGTAGAAGATGAAAATAAAAAGGAGATTATGAAGATGTTTGGTTGTTTAGTGGTTGGATCTACAGGTGGTTGTTGTGATGAGGGTTTGGTGGTAGTGGCGATGGAGTTTTGGAAATAGTTAACTCCAAACAAAGATCATATCCCAAGTTTAAAGAGATCTTGGAGATAGAAGATGATGACGATGATCTAAACTATGTATCCTCATCAAAAAGAAAAGAGGGTTCAAATGAAATAAAAAAGGGGATCACAATGATGAATTTGTTTCGGTATGGACAAGCAAGCAGGCTTCAGATAACTTCTCATCCAGTTTCTATTACTAAGCCTCACCAATCTCAGATAGTTTTGGATCCAGTTCTATCATTGTCAAAAAGGAGAAGCAAGACGAAAGATGGAAATCTGAAGCTCAGATNAAGGAACATGACGCTTGATGGATCGAATCAACAAGTTTTTAGAGTTGTGTAAGCTGTGAAGACTTTTTGCACTGATGATAGGCATCATTTTAAGGCTAACACCACAGACCATCTACACCAGCGTCACCTAAGCTTTCTCTCCCTTCTCACTTCTCCTCACCCCCTCTCATATTTCACCCGTTTTGGTCACATTCCTTTCACCTTTCATTAAAATACTCACTTTATACAAATATACCCCCACTAAATAACTCACGCACACTCACAAACCAAATAAAAAATATTTAAACAAAAAGTGAGACCCACAAAAATTAGCTGCTCACCATGGTGAGCCACTAACCACTCTCTCGTCTTTTCTTAGTATCTCATGAGTGAGTGTTTTTGTGTGTTTTGGGTGTCAATCGTGAGGTGACCCCTCAGCTCTACATCCTCATAATCTACTCCGTGTAGCCTAATATCAGAATCTATTACTAAACACAAAACATCTCTCCTTCATGTAATATTATTTTTTATGCCATAAGACACTCATAGACTTCAGAGTTTTTATTTTTATTTTTCATTTATTAAATTAAAACAACATATTAAACTAAAATTAAAATTTCAATAGTAAAAAAACACATAAAAAAGAACATTAAAAAAATTAAAATAAATGATATATTAAATAACAATATATTAAAATAATACAATTTAGTGATTAAAAGAAAAATACAAGTGTACCAAAGTTTACAAGATTGAATATGGCAAAATCGACAAGCTTACAGCCCCAAAGTATCAACAAAACAAAACCAAAGTTAGAATCCTCCTGACCCACTATTTCAGAGGCTGTCACCACTCGTCTAGACTGAGATGAAGAGATTTTAACCATTCAAGATGTGTAGCGATGGATGTGGTTAGTGTCTAGGGTGATCTTGGTGTAAGATCACCCCTTTTACTTGGTGATTTGTTTATGATGATAGATAGATATGTTCCTAGAGTCCTTTTGATGTATATATGGTCTTTCTAACACTTTGGGAACTTTTGATGTATATATGGTCTTTCTAACACTTGGGGAACAAGTTTGGGTGAAAGTGATCGGTTTATGAGCAAACAGAAAGTCATAAATATGCATTATTAGTTGTGTAGAACCGTAGAGGGGTGAATACGGTCTTTTTGACTTCTTCGAGTTTATTAACTTCAAGTCTTAAAGGCCAACAAGTGATTACGCAACAATACTAAACCATTATCACAACCACAATATAAAAAAGCGAGTAAATAGACACCACAATATATATTGGTTTAGGATGGGGGTTTATACCATCTGTACGTCCAGTTACGAATCCACGACACGATACTATTCACTAAGTATAATCCTTTTGGTGGACTACAAACTGTTACAACTTCACTCCACTTATATGCACTAAGATCGGCACTCACAAAGAAGAGCTACTCCCAACGGTATCCCTCCCTTGGAGACCACCTAAAAGAATATCGTGATTCGACTTCCTACTAAGACCACTAAGACTTCCCACCGGAAGTATCAAACCCCAACTAGAACTCCAACGATCTAGGCTTGGTCACCAAGACACAAGACTTCTCTTACAATCAAATCTATGAATAAATCTTTGATTGTTTAATCAAACTCTAACCTAAACTAGAGACTCGATTCTAATAGAAATGTTATAGAGAAGAAGACCCTCGAAACAATCACAATAGTGGATTAGGTTCTTGTGATTCTTCCCATGCAAAGAATGTCTTCTTTCAATGAGATGATAAGAGAGAAAGATTAAGAACACAAGGTGATAAAATTAGATGGTAGAGAGAAATGAAATTAGAGAGAATGAATGAATAGCAAGGGGTGAGGAATATAATAGGCAAGGGTGGGTATTTATAGGCCAAAAACCCAAAGTGGTGAAAAATCACTACGAGGCTGGCGCGCTGGCCTCGTACAGGAGCGCGACGAGTCCACCAGAAACCCATATTGATTTTTCTTCGGGTTTTGGCCTTTAACTACCCAACCTTGCTAAACCCTCAATTGTATTTCACACTTTGACCTTTCCATTATTCATCCTCAAGGTCAACCAACTCAAATAGCCATTTGATAAAAATATTTGTGAAGTGTTTAAAAGAATTTGGATAAAAACCAATTATCAAAAAAGAAAAGAGAGAAATGATAGTTGGATAGGGGTATATTGGGTATTCGTCACATGGCATAAGTAGAGAGAAAGAATATATCATGGAATATTCCTTTCTTGGAAAGGAAGGGTGGATGTTGAGTTAGAGAGAGGGGAAGATTTGAATTTGAAATTCAAATTGTGAGAGAGGAAAGTGAATGAGAGAAGTTTGGTTAGAAAGAAACCAAGGTTAGGTTAAAAGAGATGAGATGGGATGAGTTGGAATGAGTTGGCTTGATGTGATGGGAGGAGCCTTTGGTTTGGAATTCAAATTCAAATTTGAAACGTGAGAGGAGAGAAGAGATAAGGAAGGTAGTGTGCGAGGAAGGTGAGTTGTATGGATGTGAGAGTGATGTGATGGGGAGCCTTTGGCTTGGAATGAAATTGGAATGTTGGAGTGTGAGTTTGTGAGTTGACAAAGCGTGTAAGGGAAGCTTGGTTGTGTGTGTGAGTGTGTGAAATTTGAATTTGAAATAGAGAGAAAGTGTATGAGTGAGAATGGGAGAAGTGTGAGAGAAGCTTTGTGTCTAACACCCCGAAAGCCGGATCAGCGGAAGCATACAAGTCTGAGGGTACTACTCGATTGGTATCTGGTATGTGTGTAGTTACACATACCTTTTAACTGATAAAACGGACTCAAAAGACCAAAAACATAATGAAAATGCCATATATATGCTTGTTTTTTGTGTGTGTGCGTGTGTAGGTACCGGATATGAGAAAATGACAAAAAGAAAGACAAAATAGACAAAAACGAGCACGAGATTGAAAAGAGCACACTTAAGCAAGTCCAACGGCACGAGACAAGAATTATTGGAGCAAATGTGGAGCAAATGGTGATTAATTAGAAGAAATTAAAGATTGTTAAAAGATATATTGGAGCTGATTAAATGATTTATCGAACCTAAGTGGAAGCCCAATTAAAGCTCGAAGATTAGGCTCAAAATTATTAAGTTTGGCCCAAGAAAATTATATTGAGAGCCCAAGTACTACCCAAGTTCAAGACCAAGATTTGCCAAGTTTTTTTTTTATGAAGCCCAACATTTCAAGCCCAAGTGGACATGCTATCTACTATTGCAAAATAAAAGAAAAAGAAGAAAAAAAATGCAAATTTGCAATTGCTCCCAACGTGGCACATGGGGCTTGCGACAAGAAAAAAATAATAATAATATAAAAAGGGAACAAATGCAAATTGATAGCCTTCACGTGGGATTCAATCTCTCAAATTAATCAATCAGGCGCGTGGCCCTCTGCCTCACTCTCCACTCGCTCCATTATCTTTTCTCTGCAGCCACTCAATTCGCTACACGTGGCCCATTGTCGGATGCTAGTATGAGTTTCGTTGAATTGAGATGGACTAGATCGTGAAAAATCAACTTGAGTCAAGTTGAGTCATTGTAAGCCATTGGATTTAATTTAATGGCTCAAATCAAAAGAAACTTCTTTTGATTTGAGCCATTTGATTAAATCCAATGGCTTACAATCACTCAACTTGACTCAAGTTGATTTTTCAACTTGAGAGGATCTCCTTCCAATTGAGATGCATTTTAGTTATCTTTTTGTCAAAGGAGATAAGCCAATGATTTGCTATATATATTGTACATCTCATTCATTAAACGGGTCGGTTCACTTTTTTTTTCCAAACAATTTTACACACAGTTCATTTTAATTCATTAGAGCAGTAGTCTTCACAATATTACTCTCGCATTTATTTCACAGCACTAGGCAGTTTTCGCTTTAATTTTCTGCAATAGTTATTTGTTTCATTTGATATCAGGGTGGTGGCAATGGCCAGCGGCATGGCCATACCGCCGGTGAACACCGCCGCCACCTCGGCGGTATGGCCAAAATCATGACTCCAACGGCATCATATGATTCCACGGCATGCACAAATATTCGACCGTTGGGAACAAAGTAACCGTTGGACTTGTGAACGTTGGGGAAAAAAAAAAATCCTTCTATATATACTAAACCTCTATTTTCTTTTATAAACACAAACAATTCACTTACAATAACAAATTATTAACACAACCAATTCACATATATTTACAATGGTTTCATCTTCATCTTCTTCGTCCGACTCGANGTGTTGAAATTTTGAATTTGAAAATAGAGAGAAATGTGTATGAGTGAGAATGGGAAAGTGTGTGAGAAGCTTTGTGTGAACACCCCGGAAAACGGATCAGCGGAAGCATACAAGTCTGAGGACTACTCGATTGTATTCTGGTATGTGTGTAATTACACATACCTTTTAACTGATAAAACGGACTCAAAAGACCAAGAACATAATGGAAAATGCTCATTATATATGCTTGTTTTGTTTGTGCGTGTGTAGGTACCGATATGAGAAAATGAAAAAAGAAAGACAATAATAACAAAAGACGAGCACGAGATTGAAAAGAGCACGCTTAAGATCAACTGGCACGAGACAAGAATTATGGAGCAAATGTGATTTAATTAGAAGAAATTAAAGATTGTAAAAGAATATATTGAGCTGATTAATATATGTTTATCGATATCCTTAAGTGTGTTTTAATGGTCCCAATTAAAGCTCCTAATGATTAGGTCTCTAAAAATATTTAATTTTGTCCCTAAAGATAAATTTATATTTGATGGCCAAGTGCACCTCAAGTTCAATGACCAAGAATTTGCCATAGTATTGGAATGTCCCAACATTTCAAGCCAAAGTGGACATGCTATCTACTATTGCCAAAACAAAAGAAAAAGGAAAAAACAATTGTCAAATTTGCAATTGCTCCCAACGTGGCACATGGGCTTGCGACAAGAAAAAAAAAAATAAATATAAAAAGGGAACAAATGCAAATTGATAGCCACTCAATTCGCTACAGTGCCATTGTCCTATGCTAGTCTAGGGGTGTCAATCGGGTCGGGTTGGTCGGGTTCGGGTCATTCGGGTCGGGTCGAATTCGGGTCAAGGCTAAAAAAACATACCCGAACCCGACCCTATTTGAACCAGGGTTAGTCGGGTTCGGGTCAAATCGGGTCGTCAAGTCGGTGGTCAAGTCGGATTCGGGTTTGTGCCCATTATAAAATCTTAAAAATTTAATTTCTTAAATTTAAATTAGTAGATAATCTTAAACAAGCAAACAAGGGACATGCATAAATCACTTAATTTTTTGTGCATTTGTGTTAGTACATATTCTAAGACATTCAACATTAGATCGGTGATGTGGGAAGTGTACAGATTCTGTTTAGTGAAAGATAGGAGTTCCACTAACAGCAAACAAGCGAACAAATATACATCCAATAAAGTTACAAGAACACTCGTGGGTTGGTAAAGCTACATCAGTGGTACCAATTGCTTGTTCTTTATAAGAATTGTTCCAGCTTCTTGTTTTTTCGCTAGTGAATGCGGACTAAATTTGACAAAAGTTTAAATGTGGAATGAAATTTACAATGGCAAACAGTAGGGCTTGTTGCAAAACATCCACGCACACCACAAGCGAAGAGAAAAAAAAAACAAAAAAACAAAAAACAAAAAACAACAAAAAAACTCTGGGTTAGTCGGGTTACCCGAACCCGAATAGCAAGTATTTTGAACCCGATACCCGACCCTAGTTCGTAATCGGTTAGTCGGGTTGCCCGATTTGACCCGAGTTAGATTTGGACCGAGTACCCGGACCCGATATCTTGTCGGGTTGGGTCCCGTGGGTCGGGATTCATGACACCCCTATATGCTATATGAGTTTCATTGAATTTGAGATTGCATTTTAGTTATCTTTTGTCAAGGAGATAAGCCAATGATTTGCTATATTATATGTACATCCATTCATTAAACGGGTCGGTTCACTTTTGTTTTTTTTTTTTTTTTTTTTTTTTTTTTTTTTTTTTTTTTTTTTTTTTTTTTTTTTTTTTTTTTTTTCTCTCTTACAATTTTACACATAGTTCATTTTAATTCATTAGAGTAGCAGTAGTCTTCACAATATTACTCTCGCATTTATTTTACAGCAGTAGGCAGTTTTCGCTTTAATTTTCTGCAATAGTTATTTGTTTCATTTGATATCATGTTTTAACTTTATATTTAGCATTTTAATTTATGTCTCCTTGAGCATTTAATTTGTATCTTTTTAATGTTTATTATCTTTTAGCTTAAAAAGAATAAAAAAAAAAATTAGTTTATCTTTTTATTTTTAGTTTTCTTTTATTTAGTAATTACTCTAGTTTTAATACTAGTCCGATTAATACTAGTCCGATCTATTCTAGTTTTAATATTAGTCCTAGTAGTTTAGCTTTATATATATTGTTTATTTATTGTTATTTTTAGCGTAATGATTATTATCGTTATTATTAGCATAGATTTTATTAACGTTGGCTTCTTTATTTAGTTTTTAGTAGTTAAAAAAAATAAAATAAATAAATAAATAGAACTCGTATCTTATTTTTAGAAAATCCAAAAAATAGTTTTCTGTCATTTTTAGCTTTTACAAAAGTTATTTTTCACGTTTTACTATAAAAAAAATCAAAAAATCAAAACAAATATTTTTATAAATTTTTGTTCATTAGCTTTTGTACTAACCCTAACAAAGTTCTTATTTTTCTTTGTTTTCTTATCTCTCGCGACTTAAGGCGTGGAGCTTAAGGGTCTTATAAACTTAAAATTTAGTAAAGTTTACAACTTTAATAACTTTTATTAAGCTATTTAGTTGACAAAGTTTTCAACTTTATTAACTAATTAGTAAAATTAAAGTTAATAGAGAAATAAACTTAAATAATTTATTTAGTTTATAAGATCGGGTGGTACTTCTCTCGTATAAATCACCGGGTCTTATCCTCTTACCTTTTTATCATTTTTAGCTTAAATACTTAGTTTAATATTATGAGTACTGTTTTAGAATTAATTGTTATTAGTTTAATTATTATGCATAGCGAGTAGATCTATTATATGCTTGTTAAGTTAAGGTGGTTTGTGAAATTAAGTGTGAAACATTGAAAATTAGTAATTTTTATCCTTTTTGATATTTGGATTAATTTTTACCTTGTTAAAGAAGTGTTTTTCAAAAGAAAGTAACGTTGTGAGGAAAATAGTTTTTAAACATATATAAACTAATCACATGCTTTAAAAGAAATTCACACTTAATGAACGTTCCACCTTACTTAGCAAGCATATCTTTTTATTATCTTATTTTCTAGAACTTATAATTATCTTTGTAGTTTTGCTTAATTAATCTAGTTTTTATCACTTAAAATAGTTTTTAATCCTTTACCTTAAAACCAAACAAAAGTGACAATCCAACTTTCAAGCATTTTAATAACAAACCTCAAACGATACCCTTAATTCACAACTCGTTTGGACACGACCCGGGTGACACTTGCCCGGTATCACTTATATCATACTTGTGGGTGTTGCACATTGACCTTTTCCACTAAAGGGTTGACCTGTGGACTCGCGAGTATCGTGTATATTTTGATATATACTTTACGTGCCATCAGTATCACAACAAAAGACTCAAAGAACGGTTTTACGTAAACCATTTCAGAAGAAGTTTTATAATTGAAAGCATTCAATTTAAATCATTTAGAAATAGTGCGGAAAACAAAGGTCCCAAACGGTTTTCAAAGTCCTCTATGACCATGACATGCCCTTCGCCAAGCTCCTCCAAAGTAAGATGAAAAGATCTAACACCTGAGATAAAACGTGCTAAAAGTCAACACAAAGGTTGAGTGAATCCATATGTTTAAAGTAAAGTAATTGATCACAATATTTCAAGTTTAAGATAAAGGGGCTATGTTGTTATACGCCCGAAAGTTACCACTGCACTAAGCTCATGACACCAAAGCGTTAACAAACACCACAAGTCGACAATAACCGCGGAATTTCATAATATAACAAATGCCCCCAACGCCGGGTACTTGCCATATACCCAGCAAAATCGAATATAGTACACCACAATTTGCCTATCCAGCAAAAGGAGTGGGAGGGTCAATTCCTAAAGGCCTATATCCCTATATTCGCGCTCACTCGCAAGTGATTAATGGTTCATGATCTGAGGGTCTTAATAGTGGCAAAAACGGTACTTAGCGCTTACCCCATGTTACTCAAAATGGCTACTGCTTCACTCACAATACCAGCAAATATAAGTTTTCAGTTCAAGAACAATTTTCAAACAATTGTGATCATAGTAAAAACAGAGCATGTATCTCACCCCAAGTAGTTTGCAAAGCAGTTAAAATAGATAAAAGTGGGGCTATGAACTCACCTGAGTATGCAGCAATGCAAGATATCATAAATATACAACTGGCATCAAGGAAGAACAATTTTCAAACAATTGTGATCATAGTAAAAACAGAGCATGTATCTCACCCCAAGTAGTTTGCAAAGCAGTTAAAATAGATAAAAGTGGGGCTACGAACTCACCTGAGTATGCAGCAATGCAAGATATCATAAATATACAACTGGCATCAAGTAGTAACGGCACAACGACATCAAAGTACAAGCATAAAGGTACTGGATCGGCACAACCTAATACGTAACATGTTTCAGAAAGAAATCCTTAAGTAATTTATATAATAACGCTCGTTGAATACTCGTGTTAATATAAAAAAGGTTTAGTTTTCAATGGCGATAAAAGAAGTAACATTTATATCTCGTGTGGACGTTTAGAGAAATTTTAAGATGGTGAAAGTCGGAGAATAACGATTAAACAACAAGATTCTCGAGCAGGAGTCGTAAAATGTACAATCAAACGGTAACTCACGCCAAAATGAATAGACTCAAGGATGAAAGAATAAACGATATCAAATGAATACAAGACTCAAGATAAGTCGATGATTGAGTTGGATGTTTACCCCCGAATCCCGAAAGTATATCTCGTGTAAGTTTGAATAAAGTCGAATTATATAAGTTGTATAAGAAATTTGGAAAATGTTTTATAAGTTTGTAAATGTCGAAAGGTTTTATAAATTTTGACGTAACACGCCAATTTGTAATACGTTCTTGATTTAACGTGAATAAATGTAAACAAGTTTATTGCAAGTTCTTATAAGTTTTAGTCAAGTTTTTATATCATTATCATTCGCGTGTATATTAGTTTTTGGCTTATCGGATAATTTGTGTCAGTTCGGGTCCAAATATATTAAGCTCTAACGAGTCAATCAAATTATACAATAATTCCTACACTAATACCGTAAATCCAATAACGTTTACAAGATTGTCCAAATAATTAATCTATTACAATATTTACAATTAAAATGAACTGGTGACAAAATCCCCGATATAACTCCAATAGCATCCAACATCATCCATCGTTACACAAAACAAAACAAAGAATAAGTTAGTCATGAATTCAATGGGCAACGTAAATGCATAAAAATCATACACACTCAAACAATATTAAAGACTCTATATTAGTCATTGGGCTTCGGCCCAATGTTTAACCAAACACACATACAGATTTGTTATTGGGATTATGAGCCTACAAAATAAAACAAACATACCCTCGTATGTCATGGGCTTAAGCCCAGTTTCATATTTACCAAACACAACTCTTGTTACTATGGGCTTTGGCCCACTTACCAACAAACAGACTCACCCAACTGGGCTTGGCCTAACGCATTCACTAATTCAAATACGAACTTAAAACACACTATCATTTACGAATACAATTGCAAACATCCCTTTTTAGTTAAATTGTTTTTCCAAAAGTAAGTTTGACACTAGAGAAAAGTAAGTTTCAAAACGAGTAGATAAGGCAATCCAAATAAGTTGGTGAAAATAAGCTGGTCAACACACACCCCCTTGGGTGTCTCGCTAACTGAACCGAGGCCAAGCAATAAACCGTGTTTTGTATATTAAAACAATGGTATGTCCGTGACTCCCGTGAGTCACGGCTCAACTCACTCGACAACCAAGCCACATCTATATACTCAAACAAACCAAAGCATTCTACAAATCAAGTCCCCATGACACTACTTGTGCCGTGGTACACATCGCGAGCACACCCCGTGTGTGTCATTTTCAAGCTATCAACACCATCAAATCCTATCATGGCTACTCACACAATCAAACCAGATTCACGACTCAATCAACTAAGCCCTAGATCAAAACATCTAATTAAAATATAACTCGAAAATAAAATATGCAACGCACCACCCTTGTGGGTTTCTACTTGACTGGAAATAGACTAACACCCTACGTGGGTTACTTATCTGTCGAATGTCAATATGACGACACCCTATGTGGGTTCGTCGAACCGTGTTACGCAAACATAAGCCAAGCATACTCACAGTTCTGATATGATTCCGAGTACGAAGACACGCAAAATAATCATCACAAGATCAAGTATAAGCTCGAAATACAATAAATATGCAAAGATAAATACGAAACAGGTCCGAGTCAACTCAACTCGTGAGTTGACTCGGATGAGTCACACGACTCAGAACGAATCAGGAGAGTCAAACGAGTTTTGTTGAATAACTAATAGATCCACACGAGTTGGTTTATAAAACATTTATTTTAATAGTTTTTGTAATGAAATCGTTTAGGTTTATTATTTACTGATTATGGTTTTGATATAAAATAAAGAAAAAGATGAAATGGAGGCGCGTGAGTATTACCATCGATAGAAGAGAGAGGAAGGACGACGGCGGACAGTGGTGGCACATGGTGGTGGGCGGCAGTGAGCGACGGTGATGCTTCAAAAAGGACCAAACAATCTCTTTTTGGCACGATCTTCTCCAGAAACGATGGCGGGGCTTCGATATAAACCTCGGTATATAAAAACGGGGTGGCCGGAATTTGTGGCGGCACCGGAACCCTAGAAGTTTCCGGTGAGGGTTCCGGTGAAGTGTTTAGAGAGAGAGTAAGGTGTAATTGATAAGGAAATATTTGTTACGCTTTTAGGGGGTCATTTAAGCTCTAAATCGTGATATTATGGTCAAATATTACCTCAAATCGTTCCTTTTGTCATTTTAGGTACTTTGGACAAGAATTCTGGAAAATGGAGCATTTTGGACGTTTTTGGAGTTAAAAGTGAAGAAAACGACAAAGTCAAGAAATCATGCTGGAAACAGTACCTGACGGCGTCAGATGTCACAAGGTGACGCCTTTATTTGATGAATCAAGAGGTGGATGATTATTTGCACTTGACGCGCCAGAGAAAATTTTGATGATTACAACGCGACGACGTCATGTTATATTTTGAGTAGGCCGTCACGTATTACCACAAAGAGAGATGGCCCAGAAGACAATCACAAGAGACGGCGTCAAGAAGATTAATTGGGCATCAAGAAACCCTAATGGCGGCGACTTGACAGCGTCAGGATCCAAAAGCTGACGCTGTCACCTTTGTAACTCTATATATAGTTTTGGATTTTTCATTCATTAGTGTGTTACTTTTGTGCAACAAACCCTAGCCGAATTTTACATCTATTGTAAGGGTTTCATACCATTCTTTCATCCATGTTCAATTGAAGATAAGTTAATCTTTTAATCATTTAATATGCCTATGTGTTGTTTGATTATCTTTTATGCTTGTCTTTCCTTTAACATGCTAGCTTAGGTTTTTTAGTGTTTGCTTAGATCTAATGAAACATAGCTATTAATTATTGATTGTTGGTTTGTTTGATTGTATTGGGTGATTGATTTCGCGTTAGGCTCGAGAAAACTGGTCGAACTCCTATATGGTAACTGGCTTGAACGTCTTGAGAAACGTATTCGGCTGTGTACACTGATGTTATTGGTTGTTTTTAATGCATAAGTGACTATTAAGGAGGCCATGATAGGATACTAAACGTGTCATCATAGGAAGAGATAGAAGCTTATATAGTTGGGGAAGGACGTACACGGCCCCACGACTGGTATTAAGGAAAACAACCCTTCATCCAAACAATTATAACAAACTAATTAATTAATAAGAGATAGCTAGGGAGTAGTGAAATCTAAGTAAACACATTTTCTCATCATAAGAAGTTCACCAAAGTTACTTTTCATGTTATTTTATTTTATTTGCATTAGTAGTTATTTTGGGTTAGTTGACTAGCAACTAATTCCGCCCACTCTTCCAATACCTGAGATTTTTACTTGCTTTTATAAAAACATAAAAATACAAAAAGAATCATCCTTCACCCTTAGACCTAGTTCACGTAGCTTTCAATCCTAATGACACTATTCCCCTAGAGAACGATCAATCCCCCGGTACTTGCCACTCACTATACTACACCGGTCAGGTACACTGCCTGGTGGGGATTGCAAGCTTCTCAACATCCCTTGAGAAGTAAAACTTGGTGCGTGGTTTTGCAACCTTGC
This sequence comes from Artemisia annua, assembly GCA_014162995.1. Classification (NCBI taxonomy): domain Eukaryota; kingdom Viridiplantae; phylum Streptophyta; class Magnoliopsida; order Asterales; family Asteraceae; genus Artemisia; species Artemisia annua. The sequence goes on from LBNU01039310.1 coordinate 210,139, forward strand.
AAAAGGTTTTACTTCTCAAGGGATCTTGAGAAGCTTGCAATCCCCACTAGGCAGTGTGCCTGACCGATGTAGTATACTGAGTGGCAAGTACCGGGGGATTGATCGTTCTCTCTGGGAATAGTGTTCGTTAGGATTGAAGCTAATCTAACTAGGTCTAATGATGAGGGATGATTCTTTTTGTATTTTTATATTTTATGGAAAGCAAGTAAAAGTCTCGGGTATTGGAAGAGTGGGCGGAATTACTAGCCAACTAACCCAAATTAACTACTAATGCAAATAAAAATAAATAACAAGAAAATAAAATTGGTGAACTTCTTATAGTGAGGAAAGCGTGTTTACTTAGATTTTACTACTCCCTAGTTATCTTTTATTGATTAATTGATTTGTCACAATTGCGTGGATGAAGGGTTGCATTCCTTAATACCATTCGTGGGGCCGTGTACGATATTCCCCAACTCTATAAGCACCTACCTCTTCCTATGACGGCACGTTTAGTATCCTATCATGGCCTCATTAATAGTTACTTATGCGTTAAATACAACCAATAAAACCGTAGTACACATCCGATTACGTTTCTTAAGACGTTCAAGCAAGTTACCGTATAGGAGGTTAGTCAGTTTTCTTAAGCCTAACGCTAAAATCAATCACCCACAACAATCAATAACAAATCAACAATCAATAATCAATAACTAGGTTTCATTAGATCTAAGCAAACACAAATAAACCTAAGCTAGCATGTTAAAAGAAAGAAAAGCATACGATATAATCAAACAACACATAGA